>CM069235.1:48805987-49103487 GCA_035582765.1 Acer negundo | reverse complement strand
CATAAATAGACTTGTAGTCATTATCGATAGACCTATCGTAATTCCTATATATAATGATTCACGCGATAAGGTTGTTTCACCAGCAATAATATTCAATCAGCTAAAGCTTTAGATTGAATGTGTAGAGAAACACTATGATACCTATTAATATTCTGTCAAAAATGGGTACATATGAACTGGAAATTGCAGGCTCAAAGGTTAAGGCCAGTGTAATAGATAATGCTGCCTTGATGGACAGTATAATAACTGAATTGAGGTCTTTGATACAAAAGCCTGTTGTAGGGTTTGATGTCAAGTTTGTTGTTGATCAGAACCAGAGAGAGGATGCTAAATTGTTGATTCTCTATGTGGAGAATCGTTGCTTGATCATTCAACTAGACCTCTTGGACTCAGTTCCTGAAAGTCTCAAACAATTCCTGGCTGACGAGACTATTTGTTTTTTGGGCATGGAAATTGATAAGAAGATTGGAGGCTTGTGGAGATATTGTCTATCATGTATTACTGGATCAGTTGAAGTTGGTGATATGGCTGCTAGGGTTCTTAAGAGGCCTAACATTAGGACATTTTCGGTTCGTAATTTGTGTAAAGAAGCTGGACTAACTTTAGTGACGGCCAAGGGTTTACATGAAAAGACACCAGACTGGAACGCTAGCATTTTCGCATATGAAGAGATCAAGCAGGCAATTCGCGAAGCTAGATCATGTTATATAATTGGAGAAAAGTTGTTAGGCAAGCTTGACTTGTAATTAGTTATAATTTCAGATCATGAATTTGATAATATTTATATGCTTAACGGGATTTGGTATGGGAAAGTGATCTCTTTTTATTGTATATAGTGGTTTGTTTATTCCTAAATTTCTGACGCTATGTGTATAACAAAAATTCATAAGTGCCTATTCTCTTGTTATAAAACGATTTAAAAATTATGATAATAATAATAAGCATGCAAACAAATTCAAATAAGAGATCGACGATCAAGGACGACTCCATCAATGGCTTTGGCTCTCATGGTCATGGGTAGCTTGGGTGCTGAAGAAGCCTAAACTTGTTCACAGATTTGGTTAGAGTAGTTGGAGTAAGTTTTGTTTGCTGCCAATTGCGACGGACTTATAATTCTAAAATTTTTGTTATCTGGAAAATAGAAATTACAATTGTCTATCTTAGTTAGTTCTGAAATTACAATGATCACAATTATGAAAATATTTAATTTTTTTAGGTTCTATCGTTTTTAACTCAATCGCCATAGATTAATGTTCATTATCAATAGACTTGTCTTATAGTTCATAAATAAAAAGACGTGCAAGGATGGAATATAATTGTGTCACAAGAAATATATAATCACTACGCAGAAGCTTTATATAAAGTTTGCCGTGCTTTGCCCTCAGTTTTCTGGTTTTAAGCATATTTTAGGATTTTCTTTTTTCGGAAGATTTGTGTGTTTTTTTTTTTTTGAGTTTGTTTAGGTTTTGAAAATAACTCAAATTTATCTTTTCTGTCAAGTTTTGGGCTTTCCTTATTTTAGTCAATTTAGGAATTCTGAGAGCTAAAGGAGTTGATTTGATTTGAGTTTTCCTGTTTTAGTTAATTTAGGAATCCCGAATGCTACATGAGTTGATTTGTTTTTTCTATATTTAACGAATAATCAGTATAGTTTGTGTTATTTATGATTGATATAGCTTTTGATTTGGGAACGTATAGCTTTTGATTTGTCATCAGAGAAACAGGATGATACCCATTAACATTCTGTCAAAATTGGGTGTATTTGAAGTGGAATTCGAAGGATGTAAGATTAAGGTCAACGTAATCGATAATGCTGCCTTGATCGACCGTAATATCGTTAAATTGAAATCTTCGTTACGAAAGCCTGTTGTTGGGTTTGATGTTAAGTTTGGTACTGATCATCATGACCAGAAAAACGCAGAGATTGCAAAACTGTTGATTCTTTGTGTGAAAACTCATTGCTTGATCATTCAACTAAACAACTTGGTCTCAGTTCCTGATGGTCTCAAGGACTTTCTGTCAGATGGGTCAATTTGTTTTGTGGGCAGAGGAATGAGAAATTAAGTTACAAGTATACACAGATCACATGGTCTGTCATGCGTTACTGGAGTTGAAGTGAGTGATTTTGTTGCTAGGGTTTTGAAGAAGCCAAACCTGATCAGTTCATATAATTTAACGGAATTGGCCGTGGAAGTTGGAGACTGGTTGTTGTGAAAGTAGCTGTCAAAGGACACCTGACTGGAGTGCTATAATCTTCACAGATGCGGAGATCAAGTCTGCAATTCCTGAAGCTATACTTTGTTATTGTATTGGGCTCACGTTATTTGGCAAGCTTAACCTGTAATTGGTATCATATATAGATTGATATTAATATTTGTTATATTGAATGTGGTTTAAGTGGGATATTTTATAATTTCTAAAGTTAATCTATTATTTCTGTTCATTAACTTCATTTACTTCTTATTTTAGTTATAAAATCTATGAAACTATAATCTGTAGTCAAATTATAGAGGTATTTAGGAAAAAAATCGTTTTAAAAATACGTAATTATGTAATAAATAAACTATGCAAACTAGGTTGTTTTTTTTTTTTTTTTTATCTCTTTCCCTTTTTCGTTCCTTTTATGTTCTTAAAATTTAAATTTTGTAGTTTTAGTTTCTCATGCATGATCTCAAAATATTGTAACATTGGTCAGCTCATGAATTGAACCTTAATTTTCCTCATTAATTCCTGTTTATTATCCAAACAAGCCCATAATTGTTTGGCCAAACCACTATTTTCGTCATATATGCAATGAAAATATTGTTGCATATATATATATATATATATATATATTATAATTTATATATGTTAGAAAAATATAGAACAGATATTTCTCTATTTAAATGGTATAAATTATAGAAAATATTTGTCTTGCAATTTGAGGTTCGTGTATTATGTTTTTTTGATGATGTGATTGGGGGCGAAGCTAGGATTTTGGCTTTGAGAGGGCCAATACAAAAACTATTGTTTAAGGTCTGTCACGCAAGAATGTGTCACTCTTTTATATGTTAAAAATCATTTATAATTAAATTTATCTAATTTTCATATTGAATTACATCTCAGTTACATAATCAAAGAGTTTGTTAGAAAATCGTTTTTCTTCCTTTTTCAAAACTGATGTCTAATTTATTATTATTGTTGTTGTTATTCTGTACAAATTCATGTAAATCTAAGTTTTTTTCTATAAGAGGTCCTGCATTTTTTTGTGTATTTTTTGGAATGGATGATGCTCTAACAGCCAAAAGGCCCAAATCCAAGTCAATCAAGTTTTATTTAGAGTGACAATATTTGCATCCCTCGAGATTTGTATGTGCACACCAAATTAACATATTTTAAAATTTTCAATATTACCCTTAAATAAAACTATTTAAATGATTAATATAAATATAACCTGTGTAGAATATTAATTAAATATATACATTTTAGATATTTTAATAAATATTATAATTAGTTACACATAAAAAAATTACTTCTTTTGATTAAATTACTATTTTTTTATTAATTAAGATTTAAATAGTGATTATTTTAAATTATAAATATTAAGTAACTATTATATATAAAAATTAAGAAGAGAAAATCATTGAAGTTTTATTTATTTTTATTTTTTTTAAGTATATTGAAGTTAATTAAAAAATAAACTAATATATATATATATAATTTGAAGCCTGTAACAAAATAACAAGCTCGGGCAAGTCTTCGACAAGACGAAAACCTAGTAAAAACGGATTTAATGAATATCATAACCATTGATGAAAAAAACTTTTGTAGAATATTCATTCCAAAGAGAGAATAAAATAATGGAAAATATAGGTAAAAGAAAATAAAAAAGAAGGAAAAGCTCCAATGCTCCATGCGTCCATGTCCAGGTTTTGGATTATAGGAGGAGCTCCAAGGTTTTGGATTATAGGAGGAGGTGCAGGTCATCTATACTTTAATTTCAGGTTCATTTAATTAATTTATAATATTTGTTTTCCCCAAAAAATTAGATAAATGGCATTTTTTATTTAAAGATAAATGACATATTTAGTAATACGTGGGGTGTGTTTACGATTTATAACATTTTAAAAAAATTTATGGAGTGTATATACAAAAAGGGGTACACATACGATTTTTCAGGAGTGCAAATATCGATACTCTTTATTTAAATTTTAAAATTAAAAATTACTGTCCATGTTAGACAACATAATAATACATTTCCAAATATTCTCTCTCCTCTCTCTCAAGTTTTGTATTTCTTACACCGTCTCTAACCTTTGCAAATATTATCCACCATTTTCGATTGAAATTGATTTCGTTCTTTGTTTCTCAAAAAGATTGTTACTCATGATTGAATGACTAACAACAATTTACTTGAGATATATACTTAGTTGAAATTAATTAGCTTGAAATAGAATTAATATAATTTAATTTAATTGAAATTAACCCCTAAAGTTTGATTAATTAATTAACATTTGATGCAGCATTTAACACATGTATAGTAATGTCCAAAAACAATGAATTGTGATACTTCTTCTTGGTTCATTTAATTTAAATCAAACATTTATCCAGCTGCGGTTCATTCATGAATTAATACTTCATGAGTTCTCATGTTATGAACAAGGCCGTCTTCAAACATTTAATAAAAATGTTTTATGATATTAATAAAAATTAGGGCTCTATATAAAATTATTACTATTAACATAAAAAAAAATTAAATAAATAATTCTCATTTACCAAATACAATGTAATCTACGTAAATTAAAACAAAAAAGATTTAATTGTATCTAAAAATATAAAAACAAAACATTGTTTACATTTCTATTTTTCTTGTTTTATGAAATACAAATTTACTAATTATACTGCTATTATTAAGATTACTAATTGGACTCTCTTTCAAAAGAAAAAAAAAAATCAATCGCATTCAGACGATGTCAAACTAAGTCTGATATGTTAGAATTTAATTGGGCTTTGATATTTATTTTTATTAAATTGAACTAGATATAGATAATTTGACCTTATTAAAAATAAAAAAATAAAAAGTAAAAAATTGGATCCTTCTTAAACTTAAATAAAGTGGATCTGAGACCCCTAATTTTATAAAAGATGAAGATGTATATTTGACCATTTGGGGCTTATAATTTTATAAAATATGAAGAAGTAGATTAGATTTTTTGAGGGCCTCAGCAAAATGCTAGGTTCGCTGCCCCATGGGCTGACCCTGGTTATGAATGATCTCTTAAATTCATCAACTTGTGAGTCACCATCCTAATATTAGTAGTTTCTGATCTTATTGAAGGTAAATTTTAGGTATCCAAGGCCATCCATATTAAACAAACTTAATAGTTGACTAGGTTGGAGACCCGTAGCCTCTTGGAAAAATTAATTTTTAGTCTTTATAATTAATTGAAATTTTTTTCTATTGTTTTTTTTTAAATGAAAATTTTAGAGTTTAACCCTCCCAAACTTGGTGAATTTTGAAATTCTAGCTTTCAAAACATTAGGTTTAACAAAAAGCATTTCAAAACATTGATGACCTTATACCTTGTGAACTACTTCCGACATCAATTCACAAGAAAAATTGCTATTTGGATGTGAATTATTGCGGAGAATTTTGGTGAAATTTTAAAACTGGATGGAAGTCAGTTCACACTTCACATACCTCCATGGTGGTCTGTTCACATGCCTCCATAGAGGCTTGTGTTTCTAATATAATTTGGGTGCAACTATACTACTTGTCAGGGGGTGAATATCTCCGAGACATTCAACCTGTGCGGCGCCCCAATCCGTTGGGGCCAGCCTTCTCATCCAGCGCCTATTCCTCGAGACTGACTGGTTTCGCCCTGCCTTGGGCTCTTCAGGGAAGCGGCTCCAGCCCCCGACCAGTTTGTACAGGGTGGCCTAATCCCTCTCGCACCCTTGCGAGCTCCCGCACACACTCTCCGTCTGGAACCAATCCCCCACCAGCCATGCCCGAAGTTAGGGGTGTGACAAACTTCCCCCCTTTAAAATCTTGCACGCCCTCGTGCAAGTGCGCTTTCAACAGAGTCCTCTCCCAGGACAACACACATCCAATTTTTACTCCCTGCCTACTTGTGGGGCTCAAGCGCTTGGCGAGCGCGCGTATACCCTGCCTGCTTGTTGGGCTCAAGTGCTTGGCGAATGCGCGCACATAATTGCAGATGTGCGATCAGCTCTGATACCACTTGTCAGGGGGTGAATATCTCCGAGACATTCAACCCGTGCGGCGCCCCAATCCGTTGGGGCCAGCCTTCTCATCCAGCGCCTATTCCTCGAGACTGACTGGTTTCGCCCGTGAATATCTCTTTCGCCCTTCCATTGAACCAGAAAATCTGTCCTCCGATTCAACTTACTTTCACCGACCACACGGTGATCTAGGATCTTTTCTGCTGTCTTTTCAAATTCCACCCTGATAACTGGAGGCGTCCGCCTCTGTTGTACCCTACCAGAATCATTTTCTTCATAATAAGGTTTCAGGAAACTAACGTGGAATGTTGGATGAATCTTCAATCTATCCGGCAAGGCCAACCTATATGCCACATTTCCTACCCGTTCCTTCACAACAAATGGCCCATCAAACCTTTGAATCAGCCCTTTGTGATATCTACGGTCAGTGACCCTTTTCCAAATCTGAGGCGTAAGCTTCAACAAGACCTTGTCACCTACCTTAAACTCTAAGGCACGACGATTCTGGTCCGCATACTTCTTCATCCGCCTTGCTGCCTTGGCCAAGCTCTCGATAGCTCCTTCTATCATTTCTGTCTTGTCCCTCGCAAAACGATAAGCAGCTGGACACATCCCTTGATCTTTCTGTTGTGCCACCTCTAATGGAGTAAGAGGTTGAAACCCCATGCATAATTCTACCGGACTCAACCCTGTTGATGATGACTTGTGCAGATTATAAGAAAACTGCGCAACGTCTAACAAATCCACCCAATTTCTTTGACTAGCAGTAACATAATGCCTTAAGTACTCCTCCAAGAGTGCATTGATCCTTTCCGTTTGTCCATCCGTTTGTGGATGGTTTGCTGTGGAGAATTTCAACTCAGACCCCATCAGCTTGAAGAGATATGTCCAGAATTTTCCCGTAAACCGAGCATCCCTATCGCTAACAATATTGTTAGGCACCCCAAAGGTTTTCACCACATGCCTGAAAAACAGCTCCGCTGCCTTATCTGCTGGGCATGCATGAGGCGCTGGAATGAATATTGCATACTTTGAAAACCGATCAACTACCACCAAGATAGATCGACACCCATCGACCAATGGAAATCCTACGATAAAATCCATCGAAATAGACACCCATGGCTTCTCTGGTATCGGTAACGGTTGTAACAACCCGGCTTGTTTCCTTCGCTCAGTTTTGTCCAGCTGACACACTAAGCAAGTCTTGACATATGCTTCCACATCTTCATACATCTTGGGCCAATAGTAGCTCCTGGACAGTAGGGCCACCATTCTTTCTATCCCCGGATGTCCCGCCCATTGCGGATCATGTGTCTCCTTCAATAGTTCTTGTTTCAATCCCCCACCAGAGGGTACGTATAGCCTACTACCTTTGGCATATAGTAGACCATCTTCCACCCAATATCTCCTTACCAGCCCGTCCAACACCTCCTGTTTCAGTTTGATGTAGGAAGAATCCTCTGCGGCCTGCTGCCTTAGACGCCCTAGGAAGTCAGCTTCTAGTGCCGCCAAGGCACTCACATATACTTGTACTGCTTCTATGCGGCTCAAAGCATCGGCCACCTGATTCTGTCGGCCTGGCCTGTGCACCCACTCGAAGTCGAACTCAGCCAAAAATTCTTGCCACCGAGCCTGCTTTGGAGATAGCTTTTTCTGTGTCTTGAAGTAAGTATTGGCCACATTGTCGGTCACTACGGTAAACTTCGTTCCCAACAGATAGTGCCTCCATGTATCAAGACAATGAATTACGGCAGCCATTTCCTTCTCGTGTGCAGAATACCTTTGTTCGGCTTCGTTCCACTTCCTACTTTCATATGCCACCGGATGTGCCTCTTGCACCAAGACTCCACCTAAAGCCCTGTCCGACGCATCAGTGTGCACCTCAAAAGGTAGATCAAAATCTGGAAGACGTAAAACAGGTTTCGAAGACACGACCAACTTCAGTTTCTCGAAGGCTGCTTGACATACATCTGTCCACTCCCAATTGTGGTCCTTCTTGAGTAAATCTGTCAGCACACTCACCTTCTTCGAGTACCCCTCGATGAATCTTCTGTAATAGTTGGCTAGGCCTAGAAAAGACCTCAATTCAGCAACCTTGCTAGGAGAAGGCCAGTCTAGAATGGCTTGAACTTTCCTTTCATCCATCCTAATCTTCCCATTACTGACCCAATGCCCCAAGAACAGTACCTCTTGTCGGCAAAATTCACATTTCTCCTTTTTCACATAGAGCTTGTGCTCCCTTAACCTTGAGAACACTTGTCTAAGTTGAGCCACATGCTCTGCCAAAGAATTACTATAGATGAATATGTCATTTAGGTACACTACGACAAACTTGTCGAGGAATTTGTATAGAACATCATTCATTAAGTTGCAGAAAGTGGCCGGGGCATTTGTCAATCCAAAAGGCATAACTAGAAATTCAAACGAGCCATACCTTGTAACCATCGTTGTCTTAGCTTCATCCCCCTCTGCTACTCTGACTCGCCAATACCCTGACCGCAAATCTAGCTTCGTGAAGACTGTTGCTTTCGCCAACCTATCGAACAAATCTGCCGCATTAGGCACTGGATACTTGTTCTTGATAGTTACTTTGTTCAAAGCCCGGTAGTCCACACACATCCGCAACGAACCATCTTGTTTTTTCTGAAACAATACAGGAGCGCCATAGGGAGCTTTGGAAGGCTGCAACAGTCCCCCTTCCAGCAGCTCATCTAGCTGCTTCCTCAATTCTGCCAACTCGGAAGGTGCCATCCGATAAGGTGCCTTGGCTGGTGGTGTTGCTCCTGGCTTCAGCTCAATCCTGTGATCACATTGCCTTCTAGGTGGTAGTTCCTTCGGCAGTTCTTTTGGCATCACATCCGCAAACCCCTCAGCAAAATGCTAGGTTCGCTGCCCCATGGGCTGACCCTGGTTATGAATGATCTCTTAAATTCATCAACTTGTGAGTCACCATCCTAATATTAGTAGTTTCTGATCTTTTGAAGGTAAATTTTAGGTATCCAAGGCCATCCATATTAAACAAACTTAATAGTTGACTAGGTTGGAGACCCGTAGCCTCTTGGAAAAATTAATTTTTAGTCTTTATAATTAATTGAAATTTTTTTCTATTGTTTTTTTTTTAAATGAAAATTTTAGAGTTTAACCCTCCCAAACTTGGTGAATTTTGAAATTCTAGCTTTCAAAACATTAGGTTTAACAAAAAGCATTTCAAAACATTGATGACCTTATACCTTGTGAACTACTTCCGACATCAATTCACAAGAAAAATTGCTATTTGGATGTGAATTATTGCGGAGAATTTTGGTGAAATTTTAAAGCTGGATGGAAGTCAGTTCACACTTCACATACCTCCATGGTGGTCTGTTCACATGCCTCCATAGAGGCTTGTGTTTCTAATATAATTTGGGTGCAACTATACTAGTATTAATGCATCGGATCCCATCAGAACTCTGAAGTTAAACGTGTTTGGACGAGAGCAGTAGTAGGATGGTTGACCTCCTAAGAAGTTCTTGTGTTGCACCCCTTTAAAAAAAAAAAAAAAAAAAGTGTTTCTAATATAATTTTCTTTCTACAGTATTTATCACGAGAGTTAGGCTATATCAATTTAAAATCTTAATTTATATTTATGACTTCAACATCTATCCATTCATTTACACTCCCAATCCAAGAGTTGTCATTAAATCTTTAATTCATTTACTTTTTCCACCTTTGGATTGAGAGAAATAAATGGTTGGATTTTGAAGTCATAAATTTAATTCAAAATTTTAACTTAAACAGTAAAAATTAACATAAAATATAGGGTTATTTTGTGCTTTCATAGCTTCATAGCTTCATTGCTAAAGTAGTGGTGGCAAGGTTCCGGTTCCGGTTCCGGTTCCCGGTTTGGGTTGAACCGGAACCGGCGGTTCTGAACCTGTTTTTTTTTTAATTTAATTTTTTTTTTTTAAAAAAAAAGACTTCTAAATTGTAAACTACTAAACTTGTAATAATGTAATTTTAAATAATAAAATAAAATAAAATATATAAATGACAAATTACAAAATAGACAAATTACAAAATACAAATTACAAAAGGAAATTAAAATAAAATAAACAAAATGTCAAATTACAAATTATATATTACATTTCATTGGATATTTGGGAATTAGGTCACCTGAAGTTCGAAAATTACATAAAGTAAATAAATGATAAATTACAAAATTAAATTAAAATAAAACAAAAAAAATGTAAAATTATTAGCCTTGCACTTAATTTTCACTACAATTAAGTTGTCTACGTATCCTCTTGAGGGGTTTAGAGGAATCAAAGGCCACGTAGTTTTACCTTTTATTGCAGGTTTGTTGATGACATGGACTTGTGATGACGTGAATACGTGATCCACATCTTCTATTCCGGGCCCGTTGTACTTGTCTCTCCACTTTCATGTTCGTCATCTTTGAAGAAATCGTATGTTATCTCATGTTCGATTTCTTGTTGTCTCTATTGAGCCTTTATCCAATCATCCACACAAACCTGTATCTGGAGTGCTTTCGGAGTCAAGCATGAACACCTTTCATCCAAGATATTCCCCCCGGTGCTGAACTCTTGTTCCACCGCCACTGTAGAAACTGGTGTTGAAAAAATATTTTTGGCTATGATAGTTATGATTGGATAGTACTTTGCGTACTCTTTCCAATATTGTAATATATCAAATTGTTTGTCTGACGTATCTTCTATAAACTCATAAGAATCATTTAGATAAAATTCAAGCTCAGAATACTTGTCAATGCTTGATGAAAAAGAAGATCTAGATTATTTTTTTTGATAATAGACTATTTCCTAAATTCAAAAATCCGAAGGATGATGAAGTGGGCTGTACAGTTTGTGTTCGTGTAACATCTAAGTTGAGTGAGGATCCATAAACTAAAAGATATTCATCATATAAAGAATACAATAATTTCTTAATTCTATCATAACATGCATTAACATTATATTCTATGTTTAAACCTTGGATGCCATAGTAACCATTGAGATAATAACAAAAAATTTGTAATTTACAACGTGGATCAAAAATCATGGCAATCAAATAAATATCTGGCAACTCATGATCATAACGTAACCATTTTTCCTTCATAGCATTAACGACTTCCCCTATTTCTATTTCGGATTCACAATAAGCAAATGCACTAGCAATATTTAGACTTTCAATAATAAATAAATGAGTTGTAGGATAATAAACACCAGATAAATTTGTTGTAGCAGTATGAAAAACTTTTAACAAATTGAAAACGTTGTAACAAGCATCCCAATGAGATTTATAAAGTTGAATAAAAGAAACTAATAAATCTCTATACTCGTAACTTTGAGCAAGCAATTTATAAGTAGAATTCCAACATGTTGGAACATCACAAGCAAATCTAACGGCACGTCTACCATTTTGTTTACAATATTTTACTCATACATTCATTATAGAAGAATGTTTCCATAAAAACTGAAGGGCTTGTTTAATAGGTAAAATAAAATGATCTAGAGTTTCTAATCCTTTTTGAACACATAAATTTAAAACATGACATGCATATCTTTGATGAAAAAATGCACCACCAACAAATGGTTTGCATAAATTAATTAAAGATGGAATAACAGCAGTATTGCTAGAAGCATTATCAAAACCAATTGCAAAAATTTTGTTCTCAATTTTATACTCTGAAAAAATAATTCTAAGTAGTGTATGAATCATCAAAAACTCTAAATGGAAGAATTCTTTTTTGGATATTCCATGCATCATCCATAAAATGGCAAGTGACACCCAAGTATAAATGTGATCGCCAATGGTCAGTCCATATGTCAGCACATACGGAAACACGACCGTTATATTTTTCAAAAAATCTTTTTAACTTTTTTTTTTCTTTTACATAAATCTTTTCAAATGTATATACAAAAGTGGATCTAGGAACACGGCATGCAGCAGGGTTTGATGCTCGTCGACAATAATTAATAAAACCAACCCTCTCACCAAAACCGAATAATAAGTGTTCTACTGCTACCATTCTAGCTAATTCTTCCCTATTTTGTTCATCAGTGTAACGAAATAATTGTTGGTTAGGAGTAGCGTACCTAGGAATTTGTGTTTGTGATCTCAATCTGGTCTCTACTTCTGGATGTTTGGTTTGAATAAGCTTCCGATAAGTGCCATATCCTCCGGATTTGGACCACTTATATACTTTATTGCAATAATTGCAAGCCGCTACATAGCTTCCATCTTCTTGCCTAACTTTCTTCATATGTTTGACGAATATATCAAATTTGCTCTGCTTCGGATCCGGTTCGTCCTCATCTGCTTCCGGTGGATCAAAATCATAATCCGGAGGTGTATCAATATCAGGCATATTTTCTGAATGACTTGTCAAATTAGGGCCGGGGGGGTGGCATTATGATCGGGTTCTGAAATTATTAAAGGGGGAGTAGGAATGTTTAGGCCTAGGTCTTCAGCATAGGCCCGGCGTTGCAGATAATCGTGATAGGTGGTGTCGTTATGACCGAGATTATCGACCATTTGACCCTTACCTTTCATAGAAATCGAACGCCTAGGATCGTCATGGTCGTGACCCCTTCCATTTCCACCACTTGCCATTAGATTGGACGGAATAAATTTGGGACTAGAGAAATACTGAAAATCTGAAATAGATAATTGAAAACTTAGAACTTAGAAGAATAATACTATAAAGTATAAATCTATATTCTATAATAATATAATACTATAATAGTAGATTAGCAGTAACTAGTAAGTACTAAGTACTATTATAGTAAGTACTAAGTAGTAACTAGAAATAAGATAAATTGCAGTAAGTTACTAAGTAGTAACTAGTAAATAAGATAAATTGCAAATAAATGAAATTAGAAACTTAATATTTAGTAAATACTAAATAGTAATTGGTTATTCGGAAATTAAATAAATTAGAAATAAGATAAATTGTAAATAAAATTAATTGCAAATAAAATTAATTGCAAATAAAATATATTGGAAATAAAATATATTGTAAATAAAATTAATTGTAAATAAAATTAATTGGAAATAAAATTAATTGCAAATAAAATTAATTGGAATTTTGAAAATAAAATTAATTGCAAATAAAATTTATTGGAAATAAAATTAATTGCAAATAAAAAAAAATTGCAAAATTAAATAAATAATAAAAACCTTGGAGACTTGGAGTCTTCAGTCTTGGAGTCTTGGAGTGTTGAAGAGTGTTGGAGACTAGAGAGTTGAGTATTGAGACAATGAAACTTGAAATAAAAATTAGAAATATAGAATTAGAGATTTAGAGAATTGAGATTTGATAGAAATAGAGAATGAGAGGAAAATAAGAAATTAGTGTGAGATTGTGAGAAAAAATAAAAGGGGAGGAGGGGTATTTATAGAAAAAATATAAAATAAATTAAAGGGGTGGCCATTGAGGCCCAACGGTATGCTGACGTCAGCATGCCGTTGGGCCTCAACGGTCCCAAAAAAAAAAAAAAAACGGCCGGTTTGAACCGAACCGGAACCATCGGTTCCAACACGGTTCGAACCGGACGGTTCGTTAAACATTAGAACCGGAACCGAAACCGAAAAACCGGTTTCGGTTTCGATTTCGATTTTTCCGGTTTCGGTTCCGGTTCCACGGTTGGAACCGGAACCGGAACCTTGCCAGGTCTAAGCTAAAGCTGACAATGATATAAATTTTTTTTATTGGAGCATGATAAAATAAAAAATCATATAATTTTTTTTTAGCTCTTTTCACCAATTTCCTTTTTCTTTTTTATTTTTGATATAATTAAACTCTAATAAATATATATATATATATATATATGATAAAATAAAAAATCATATAATTTTTTTTTAGCTCTTTTCACCAATTTCCTTTTTCTTTTTTATTTTTGATATAATTAAACTCTAATAAATATATATATAGTTTTTCTATTATCGGTTCGAACCGATATAAAATATATCAGTTCCTTGCATTGCATTTAGGCCATTTGATTTAAGAGTAAATATATATACAACCAGGGTCATGGCACCGCTGCGGCCAGGGGCGAAATTAGGGGGGGCCCATAGGGGCCATGGTCCCCCCAAAGAAAAAAAATAAAATTTAGAGCTTAAAACTCTTCAGTGGGTTATATAATATATTATATATTTAAAAAAGGCAACGGGCCCGATGTCATATTTGGGCTGTCACTTTTTAGAAAAAAAATTATCAATTTTATTTTGAAAAACAGTGATTGCTTGGTTTATTGTATTTAAGCGGTGTAGCCGTGTGGGCGGTCTGGCGGTGTAAGTTAGTTTTAAATTAAAAATTATTAATCCAATTTTATGTATTCCATATTCTTCTAATAGAGAAAACATAAACCTTTTAGGATTTGGTTTCCTATATATCTTAAACTTGTCTAACCTATAAATACTTGATTATTATTATTGTTTTTTCTAGTTTTTCACTTAAGAAATTTCATGCTTACTACTACAATTAAATTCTTCATATTTTTCGATTTATCGATCAGAATAATTTCAGGTACGAAATTACAAATCTATAAATATTTTAGATTTTTTCAAATTTTTTATATTTGTAACTTTCTTAGGTTATTAATATGATTTCTTTAATATATATATATATATATATATTCTTTGTTAGTTTTCTTTTGTTTTTGGTTTCTCTGTGTTACGTTGTAATTTTAGGCTTGTTTGCTTTCTTGCTTTCTTGTGGTTGTTGGTTTTGTTCTTTTCTTACTTCCTTTACCTTGCCTTTGGTTGTTAAATTATATTGGCTGTTATATATATATATATGATTTTGCTACATTTATTATACTAATTTTTTATTTAAACATTTATTTATTTAAATTAATTCAAAAAAAAATTATTTGATCTTCCGATGAGTAAGCCATCAACAATTGATAGATTTTTCAAAAGAATTAAAACCTCAGAAGTCGGTTCATCTTCATCAACATCTAATATTGAAACTCTTTGATCATGTATATTGAAAGGCAAATCGTAGAGAAACTTAGTATAGATTCAATTATAGATGATTTTAGAGATTTAAAGAGCGGCAGGTTCCATTTAATTTATAAAGACGGTGTCTATTTTGTTTATTAATTTATTTATTTTAACATTACATATGAGACTAGACGCACGCTATTATATTTGGTTTTTTTTTTTCTTTTAATAAATTTGTTTTTAAATATTAACATATTTGTCTAGCTTTAATTTGAAGAAAAAAAATTGTCTTGGCCTCTCCAAAGCCGAAATCCTGGCTTCGCCCTTGGCTGCGGCCCCGTAATGGAAACAAGAAAAAAAAAAACATGTTGGCCCCATGTATTTATTACGTAGGTTCCATATGTTTTTTTTATTTTTTTTTTCCATTACGGAGCCGCGGCGGTGCCGCTACTCCGGTGGTACATAGAAGGACTCTTGATTTTGATTTAAATGTTTTGACTTGGATGCATGCACTTGTCAAAGCATATTTTAATTCTAATAGGCAATAGCCCACATGCAAGAAATTGATATATTTTATGGACAATAGTAGGCATCCAACCATTTTGTCCAACTTTTACATCCAACCATTAATGTGTCAATTGGTGAGTGGATACATAGATAAATCATTATTAATGTGTATCAACTCACCAATTGACACATCAATGGTTGGATGCAAAAGTTGGACAAAATGGTTGGATATTTAACATTATCCATATTTTATATCAGTTCGAATTGACAATATAAAGACTGTATGTATATATATATATATATATATATATATTATAATTTGGACTCCGAAAAACTAGATCCAATACACCCCGTAATTATGCAAAAAAACACACTGCATGGTTTTTCTTTTTAAACTTAAATCTCTTAAAATTATCCAATAAGAAATATTGACGTGCCCGGTACGTCAAAGACGTTACTAATGTAACGTTGCTGTTTCTTTTTTCCAATATCACTTGGGCCCATAGGCTGGTTTTTGGGCTCGGCCCATATTAAGATGTTATATTTGCTTATATTGTTTTTTTTTTTTTTTTTTGACATAGATTATATAATTCAATTTAATAATATATTTAAAGAAGAAATTCTTCTATATTGCAATTTAAGAAATTCATTGAAACCTATAATTATAAATGAAATCAATTGAAATCAATTTTAAGTGGTAGATTACTGATTTGAATGTTAATTTCTTTCATTATTGAAGTTTGAACTCTTTCTAAAACAAAGTACATAAGGAAAATTGGTTTTAATTACTTGATAGATATACTTAATTCAGTGAATCAAAATCAAAATATCTCTGAAATTGAGTTCTTTGCTGGAGAGGGCTATAGTTGGGTTTGTTGTTCAGTTTCTCAAAATCTGTGGCAGCTAGGAATATCGGACAGAATATTGACAACATAAGAACAAAAAAAGGTATTATTCTAGTACTGAATACTGATTAAATATTCTCCCAACGTAAAAATTTAATAAAAGATGATTAAGAAAACGACGACTAAAATTCGAAATCTAAAATCTAGAACACAAAAAATTTTCAAGTCAAAACCATCAAGTTACCATACCCAACAACTTGTATCCAATACGATAAATTGTGTTAGCATCCTCTATTGCAAATTCGATTACTGTATTTACTAATTTTTTTAAGAAATAGAAATGGAATTAAATTTATACAAAATTGATTGCAAAAATACATTTATGTACATAAAATAGCTATATATATATACATATAAGAGATGTATGGGTATAGCTAATAAATAAATAAATAAATAAATTTTTTTTTTCACAATTTGGTTTTTGCCACAGCATAATTTTTTTTTTTTTTTTTAATTTCTTTTATAATTTGCAATTATATATATAGTAAAAATGAACAGTGAAGTATTAAAAAAAGAGTGAACAGCGAAGTCTATATATTTATATACAGTGAACTAATGAAGTATGGGTTCACTATGAAAAAAAAGGGGGTGAACTGCAAAGTGGGAAGTGTATATATATATATATATATATATATATAATTATGTATATAGGTTTTTTTTTATTAAAAAAATTAAGTGAGGGTATTTTAGTAAAAATATATAAATTCCCTTTCCAATTAGAAAAGGAAACTTGATTCCTATGGTAGGTGAGGGGAATTAAGTTCCCTTTCATTCAGAAACTTAATTCTTTATATGAGTTAATTCCTTACAAATTTAGTAAACACATGAATTTGAAAATGGAGAACTTAATTCCCTTTCCCAACTTGGATTCTTGACTAGTAAACGTCATAAAACCTATAGTTGTAAATAAAATCAATTGAACTCAATTTAAAGTGGTAGATTACTGATTTGATTGTTAATTTCTTTCATTATTGAAGTTTGAACTCTTTGTAAAACATCTCTGAAATATCTCTGAAATTGAGTTCTTAGCTGGAGAGGGCTATAGCTGGTTTTGTTGTTCAGTTTCTCAAAATCTGTGGCAGATTCAAAGAGCCTACTGGCAAGTTACAATGTGCAGGATTAGTTAAAGTTGGCAGCTAGGAATATCGGATAGAATATTAACAACATGAGAACAAAAAAACGTATTATTCTAGTACTGATTAAATATTCTGCCAATGTAAAAATTTAATAAAAGATGATTAAGAAAACGACAACTAAAATTCAAAAACTAAAATCCAAAACATAACAATTTTTCAAGTCAAAAGCATCAAGTTACCATACCCAACTTGTATCCAATACGATAAATTGTGTCAGCATCCTCAATTGCATACTTGATTTCATTTTCTTTATTTGTGAACACAGTTGATTTCCATTTGGATGCTTTAAAAGGCTTTACTTCAATTCCAACTTCACTTGCCAATTCATCCAACCCACATGTACTGAGGATAGGCTTCTTCAACTCCCTAACAGCCAATTCATTCAATTCAACCACTGAAGCCATTCTTGAACTTAGAATCTTAGGCATAAAAAAGCTGAAAAAGCCGACCCTGAGATTTTGAGCTTTTTCGATAACAAAACAAATACTTCTATCATTCAAAAAATCTGAAAGACAGTGAGGAATTCCCTTCAAGCTGCATAAATGAATGATCAAACAACTATTCTCCGTATAGAGAAATAATACTTCAGGAATCGTCACATAAGAAAAAATATTACTGATATGTACAACGACCCCAACAACAGTGCGGTCCTGACCTCGTAGCAAAGCCTTAAACTCAGCGATTTTAACATCAAGAACATCTTGGTTTTTCACTTCATATGTGAACTTTTTTACAGAAACTTCATTTCATACTGTTTGGTATTTATAGGTCAATCCTACGTGAGTTGAAAATTGGATAAGCAGCTAGCATAGGGTACGTAGTCGGCGTCCACGTTGGAAAATGAGGACTCTTGTGTATTTATTAGTGGCATTGGACGCCTAAATATTATCTAGAAATTAATGACATATATATCGGTAACCAAGATATTATTCTACAAATATATAATGATAGTTATTATTTGAATCGATTAACGAAACTGTTAGGTGTCTAATGGCATTAATAAACATATACTTTCCATCTCCATAACTACCAATATATAGATTCAATGGTTTTTCTTAGACAAACCAAAAGCAAAGCAATGGTCCTTTGCCTTGGTTGTTGAAGCTTCAAAATGAAGTTCAATCACAGGCTTCAAACCCGAGTATATATATTACGGTTATAATTATTATATTTACTTATTTGACCGTGAAGTGTGAAGAGACTAGAAGAGTAGGAGTTGAGCTTACAATAAAAGAGTGCTGTACAGAAATTATAAATATACCACCGTACCATTAGGAATAGCGACTCAAACTTATACGAACTCTCTTACCACCGATATTTGAACATCGGTCCACCAATTGCTTTTTCAAAGCCGTAGTAAATAAAAGAGACTAGGGTTGGCAGCTAAATTAAGTCTTTGAGATCCCATAACATAAGAAAGTCGTGGAGTGCATCAGCTCCCATAGAGATAGGGGTGACTTTCTTGTGCATGTGGTAGTAATTGCAAATGAGCAAGTATATAATGTGCACTTACAATTAAAAGCAATATTTGCTCTAGAGACAAAAGGTGTGTTTGATATGAATTTTCAAGTAAAGCTTTTACGGTAGATACTTAACAAAAAAAATGTTTTTAGTTGTATAAATTATTAAAAAAAATTGTTGATAGTGTATTTTTAAAATAGCTTTTGGTTGTGCAAATTACAAAATATGTGTTGACAATGTATTTATATATAATAATAGTGTTTTAGGGTGGAACATCTAAAATTTATAAAGGGTAGTTGGAACAATTTATATGTTTGAAAAAACAGTTCACGAAAATCTTTTTGTGAAAGCCCAAAATTTAGGCTTCTCCTAATAGATATAAAATAGCTTTTATAAAACGTAGTCGAGACAATTCATATATTAAAAAAGTTGTTTTGATTTTTGCCACACAAAAAAAAAGATCATGATCCTCTTCTTACCTCACATCAACCTCATATTTTCCTCATCTTTTTAAAGCTTGTAATTGGTTGTTAATAAAGCGTCAATCACATCTTAACCATTCATTCATTGCAATGTTTATATATCATAAGATGAAGTGAGGTGGGGATGAGGTTATGTGAAGAGATGATCCTTGTCCAAAAAAAAAAAAATTTCAAAACAGTTTCTACTTCTAGCATTAAAAAGGAACTTTTGGTCTTTATAAAAACCATATACCAAACACACACTAAACATGTTACCGTCAAAAAATATAAATTTTGTTTTTTTTTTTTTTTTTCCGAAGAAACCCAAAAAAGGGGAGCCACAAAAGGCAAAAACCAGACACAGCTGGAAAAGCATAGCAGCAAAACAATAAAACATACTGAACAAACAAACCCAGGAGCATCAACCAGTACGTTGCCCAGGACTGCACAAAACTAGCTTCTTTGCTCGTCCTCAACCAATGCACGAATGCACATCGGTGCATCCTCCTTCCATTCCGCCACATCCTTGAGTCTCAAAGCCTCATTTGCAAGTGCTAAAGCCACCCTATCAGCCTTTGAAGGAACAAAATTGAAATCAACCTTTTCAAAGTCCGATACAATACTCTGAATTGAATCCAAAATGCCACCATGATTAGCATCTGAATTGACTCCATTCACGATTTGTTTCACATTTTCCGAATCAGTTTCCACAATAAAGTTCATTAGACGCATGTCTCTACCAACCGAAAGCCCCTTGTAAATCGCCAACGCATCACTACAATCCATATCATAGTTAGCCTCACATCCCTGTGCCCAACACCTTAACACTCTGACCTCCTTCTTTTATCCACCCTAGCATCACAATTAAAGTTCAACATACCAAAATCCAGTGGTCTCCGGCTAGCACCCACATCCTCACCAATTCTCCCATTTGTAACCAAACCCCTTTCCCTGCACCCCATTCTTCGAATCTCGTCAAAATAGTTTCTACTCCACCACACCACTTCATTCACATCATATTTTTTTCCCATTATGCATCCAATCATTCCTAGAGGACCAAACCTTCCAAATAATTATACAAAACAACTCCAACTCCCCCTTGCCTAATAAATTATCAACAAGTGCATCAGTAAAAATATTGTCAATTAAAGATGTGGGTAAATGCCAACTAAGAATAATATAAATTTAGGACTAAACGTGTGATTATATTATATGAGTTTTGGTGAAACAAGTGAGAAAAAAAAAAAGGTTTACAAACAGTAGAAGTGTGACTTAACCTGCTCTTTGAGATCATCACTACGAAGACTAGATCTTAGGATATTCACAAATGTGGGAACAGCGTTAGCATCGTTAGCGTCAACGACAGCTCGTGTATGCTTTGATATCCCTGATTCAATATTGGTCAATGCCCATGCAGCCTCAAACTGTTCATAACAGCAAAGTTAATCCGGGTGTTAAACAATATCTACAAACACTATTTCACTCTAATATGAAGATAAATATCAGTAACATATCTTACTTGTAGTTGGGGTAGATCGTTCCTTCCAATAAAAGTCACTAAGTAAGGTACAACCCCAGCTTTAATCACTTTATCAATTGGAGGGTCTCGTTCTATGTAATGATATAGTAAACAATTATTTTATTAAATGAAAAAAAACTATATTTCATAAAAAGAAAAAAAAAGTTTTCATTCATGCCAATTGATAACAGCTTCCTATATCGTGTAGTTGCTTCCAACCGTGTTGTAGGGAACGACAATTCGTCTACCATCGAATGAATTTGACTCGACTGTTAAACAACACCAATATAAAGTATTAAAACATGAAGCCTGTAATTATTGAATATGCAACCAAAATGCTGAAACATTAGAATGTTTCATTGAAAATGAACTTTCCAATTCTAGTTCAAGAAAGCAAATAAACTCCATCAATATGCCAAAAAAGGGCCCAAAAGAAGCTTTCCATAAAAGGATTCATTACAATTCGTGCCAATAGGCCAACATACTTCTATTGTTTTAACAAATGTATATCATTACTCATATGGACCAGCAACTGCTAGAGATGTCGTTCAATAGACAACTTAAACACCTATGAATGTCTATTTTATCAATATCAGAATGTCTCGTGCACCTTACTATTCGTATTCACAGAAGAAGATATCATCTCTAGCTTAAAAACAACTAGGAAAATTTATCAAAAACCGGAGGATACCCAATAGGACTAGATAGAAATGCAAATAATTCTAGTTAGGACAAGAAGAATAGTACTGCAGGATAGAAGCTTCAGGTTGCTTTTAGTACCCGATGAATTCACAAAAAAACACGATCATGCTTTTTAGCCAAAACTTCAAGTAGCTTGAATAGTAATTCGAGAGGTTTAGATTTTCTTCATATTTTATGTATTCCTCCGACAAGATGCAAACATGTCAAACAATGAATTTCAAGTACCTAATGCAAATGTGTAAATTTAAAACATATATTTATGTCTTAACTCAAATTTCAAATCACTTTTCTGAGTTAAGAAGAATAAATTCTTCATGATAGTGAAACCAATAAATAGGTCGAGAGCTAGTTAAAACATTAATTTTAATACCTAGTGGAAAGGTGTAAATTTGCATACACTCTACAAAAGACTTGAAAAATTCTCTCTCTCTCACTTATTAATATTCTTTCCCTAAAAAAAGTGTGAGATTTTTAATAACATTAAACCTCTATGAACACAAATAAAAATCGAGGGTTTGAAAGCCAAATCCTCCAATTCAAACATACTAAAGAAGACAAGAGCACAAATTCAATTGATATCAGCTCCCATTGCACAAAAAATAGATGGTTGTAATTTATATCATTCATTTTTGTAGAATATGTAATGTTTATTATTATTATTATTATTATTATTATTAAAATAATTGTTATTATTTTCGTTGCAAATTTATTAAAACTGCAAAATAAAAAATTATTTGCTTATAGACTTAGTTAAAGGATATTCTTTCAATTGTATTTTAATTCAATCGCATTGAGTTTAGTTCAATGCAATTTTAAAATACTTTTTTAATATTAAAATCTATTTTGAAGTCTTTTTAGGTTGTTTGGTAAATCTCAACAAAAAAATAATAATAATAACTTTTTAGATATTAAAAAGGCTACTTTGTAAATTTAAAACATATATTTATGTCTTAACTCAAATTTCAAATCACTTTTATGAGTTAGGAAGAATAAATTCTTCATGACAATGAAACCAATGTGGTAGTCAAAAATTGCCCATAGGCCCAACGTGTGAAAACCCAGACCTTTTTTGATACAGTTTCCTATCCAAGCCCATCATATCGGGTCGATCCAAGATTAACTTCAATTAATACTACAAACCACTGAAAGACTAAGTCAGTCTTCGGTTGTAGCAACTGGGTAACGTGTGATTCGAAGTGAGGGAATATCTCTTGAAATCTCGCCTACAATCAACTTTGAACCGGGGGAACGTTGGAGGTATTTGACCTATAAATACCAGAGGTCAAGCAAAGGACTAGGTACGAAAAAAAGAAGAAACTATCTAAAAAAGCTTGATATAGCGTACTAAAACTCTGCATATAGATATTCTAGTAATCAGAACCTGATCAGATTCGTTATCACGATCTCTGCAGATAATTACTCAGCCCAAGCATACCTAAGGCTAAAATTCTAATCCCCATCTCCATCATTTTCTTTGTTCATGTTATCCGTTCTTACTCCTTTGTAGGTTCATCGAAGAAGATAACTATTTAAAGTCGATAGACCAACCACGCTTGCAAAATCATCTTCAAACAATATTCCATAGCTAACGGACTAAATCAGAGTTGTCTTGGGCCTAACATAACCCGACTCGATACATATCAACCATAGTTCGACCACCTACAACCAACCAACAGGTCGAAAGCTAGTTAAAGCATGAATTTTAATACCTAGTGGAAAGGTGTAAATTTGCATACACTCCAAAAGACTTGAAAAATTCTCTCTCTCACTTACTAATATTCTTTCCCTGAAAAAAGTGTGGATTTTTTAGTAACATTAAACCTCTATGAACACAACTAAAAATTGAGGGTTTGAAATCCAAATCTACACTTCCAAATCCTCCGATTCAAATATACTAAAGCAGACAAGAGCACAAATTCAATTGATATCAGTTCCCATTGCACAAAAAATAAATGGTTGTAATTTATAATACATAAAACAGAAAACAAATATAGCAAACCGACCTCGGATTCAACGGCGGCAGCATCCAGGGGCGGCTGCAACGGCGTTGTATGACCTTCTGCTTACGGGGCCTCAACCTCATCATAGTTTCATTTCGGTTTTGGTTTCTCTCTCTCTCTCTCTCTGTGAAAACCAACACTTTTGAGTGTTTTTTTTTCTCACACCGCCCTCTCTTGTAAACTGTGAAGTAAGAACAAATAAGGTGTTGTAGGGATTGTGTAATTCTAATTGGATGAGAGGCAGGGATCGTACGGAGATCAATACAAAAATGACAAAATAGGTAGAGAGAAAGAGAGAATCGATTTGTATTCTTCCATTTTATTGAGTTTTTTAAATTAAGGTTTCTCTCTCTTAGTTATCGATTTGTAAGCTGCAAATAGGGTGTTGCGGCCTTGCAGGGATTGTACAGAGATCAGTACAAAAGAGACAAAATAGGGAATGAGAGAGAGAGAGAGACGATTTGTATTCTTCCATTTTATTAAGTTTTTTAAATTAAGGTTTCCATCACTTGGATATGCAATTTGTAAGCTGCAGATAGGGCATTGTAGCCTTGCAGGGATTGTACAGAGATCAGTATAGAAGAGACAAAATAGGTAGAGAGAGAGAGAGAATTGATTTGTATTCTTCTTTTTTATCGAGCGTCTTGGAGGGGTCTTAAAATTTGAGATGCAAGCTAAGACCCAGCACACAGATGTTAGAACTTCTTCATCATCCAAGTTGATGAGTGCCAGAAGAATCTCCAACGCGGGTTTCACTTGACAAAAACAAAGGAAAATATCTTTATCATTAAAACCAATCGTGCTGCTTCTTTAAAGTTAATTTAGTCAAATTATAACACGTTTACAAATTTTTTCATAATCCTCCCTGCCAACTACCTTCTTAAATGGAAAGCTCAGGTCTATCCTATCATCAGAGCTTTTCAACTTGAAGACTACGTTCAAAACCTCATATCCATACCACCAAAATTCATTGAAACACAACCTGCAAATGGAGGAGAGAAACAGTGCAGCTGAACAAGGAATATGTGACATGGATAAGGTTAGATCAACTTCTCTTGAGCTGGTTGTTTTCAACTATTGATAAGAGTGTTATAGGCCAAGTTACGGATTGTACAACCTCTAGAGATGTCTGGAACACACTTGAACAGTTGTTCTCACAGCAATCACTAGCTAAAGTTCTTCAATTGAAGCACTAGCTCTAATATGCAAAGAAAGGAGCAAGTACCGTCGCCGAGTTTGTTTTGAAAGTAAAGACCATTGGTGACAATCTAAAGGCTGTAGGATAGATGATCAATGACAAAGATCTTATTCTAAGTGTATTGAATGGAGTTGACAAAGAATACAGTTCAGTTGTGACTGTTGTTACATCTCAGAGGAATAATATTTCGTTTCAAGAAGTGCAGTATCTGTTATTGAATCATGAACAAAGATTAGCTCAATTGGACTCAGTTGCACAGCTGGACATAGTTACTCCAAGTGAAAACTTTGCTAGTGGAGATCAAGGAGGAAGAAGAAACCATAGAGGAGGTTACAACAATGATAATGGAGGTAGATCTGGAAATTTCAGAGGACATAGCAAAGGTAGAAGTGGTGGTAGATGGAATAACAATAGATCGATTTGCCAATTATGTGGAAAAATGGGACATGTTGCCATGAATTTCTATTATCGCTTTGATAGAAACTTCCAAAGCAACAATCATACTGGAGGTACAAATTTTAATTCTCAAATTCAGTATCGACAGCAGAACATTGACAGTCACAGCAATAATACATCCATCTTGCAAAATGCACCACATTAAGCCAAATATCATCAATCTACTGCATACTATGCTACTCATGAAACCGTATGCGATCCTTCGTGGTATGCGGATAGCGGAGCCACAAATCATGTAACATCTGATCTTGCAAATATGTCGTTCACTCAGAATACCAAGGTGGGGACAGATTGGCCGTTGGAAATGGGCAGAAGCTGCAAATCTCACATATTGGTAAGACATTACTATCCTCATCTCAGATTTCCAAGTTATTAACTCTAGATCATATCTTGTGTGTACCAAAAATTGCCTAAAACTTATTAAGTGTGTCAAGATTCACTAAGGATAATAATGCTTATGCTGAGTTTTCGTGCAATGGAAGTGTCATTAAGGACATGACTACCAAGGAAGTTTTGCTCCAAGGCAGGCTTGAAAATGGGCTATACAAGCTGGACATGCTCAATATTCAAAGAACTGATAACCGAGCATTAAACACAAGGAATCCAAATGCTTTTTCTGTTTCAGCAAATAAAACCAATGTTGTTAACTTATCCATGTACATATGATGTAACAACTGATAAGTTAATAAATAAAGCTCAGCTTAATGCACATGTATGGCATTTGAAGTTAGGACATCCATCTCCTTTAGTCTTACGCAAAGTATTATCACAATTGCATTTTCTTTTCATTTGATTAGAAATGGCTAATAATCTTGAGAAATAATCGGAGATAGACTCAGACTCTTTTATATGTAAAGATTCAAACTCACCTCTTAATGTTTGGAAATGTACCTTTTTGACTTGCTCTGATCCTTTGCAAAAGGTTTGAAGCTTTCCCCATGCTTCCTTAGCAGATATTGCACTTGAAATCTTCTCGAAGCCATCATCATCCAATGCTTGATAGATGAGGAAGAGAGCTTTCTTGTCTTTCTTTCTTGAATCTCTTAAACCATCTTTTTCAGTTTGGGAAAGAGTAGCATCATCTTTTAGCTCATGATAGCCTTTTTCTACAATTTCCCAAACATCATGTGCACCCAAAAGGGTCTTCGTCTTAATACTCCAATTATCAAAGTTGTTTTTGTTGAGCACATCAACTTGGAAGGAAGTCATACCGTTGCTAAACATATCTCTTAAAAGCTAAGAAGAACCTGGCTCTGATACCACTTTGTTGGAAGCAAAGAGTTTTAAGACTTATGAACTTTTTAGGAGGAGAAAATAAAACAAGGAGAATTTTAGTAGAAGAGAACTCTTTGTTATTATTTCTCAAATTTTTGGCTTGATACAAAATGAGAAACCTTACCCCTGTTTATACTAGTAACACATCCTTAACCAATGTCTAGGATTGTGCCACCACACATTTAAACTAGTGGTTACAATTAAGTGTCTAGAATTCTCTTCTAAAATATCTATGACTCTAGAATACTCTTACACTCTAGACTATTCTTACAACTATCTAGATTTTTCTCAAATAATAATCTAGAACAAACTTCTAGAAACTAGGCCTATTGGGCTTAATTAATTGGACATTTATTTTAAGCCCAATAATTTTTTGGATCAAATCAAGTTTAATTATCCAACATAATTGTCACTGGATATAATCCAAGTCCATTACACAAACTAGCCAAACCACGTGTACTGAATTTTTCCGTCTTCAAAACCCTAGCCACCAAATCACCCACTTCAACACCAGTCCCGCAAAGGATATCATATCTCAGTATACATTTAACCTTGTTTTTAATATCTGTCTTGCCATCCATATATGTACCGACAAAGAAAATGGTCTCGTCCCCTAGAAAATCCTTGAGACAACCGAGAATTGAGGCCAATCGGTCTAGTTGAATGAACAAACAATGATTCTCCACATAAAAAATCAACAATTTAGCAATCTTCGTATCGGTTTTGAAATCATCAGTACCAAACTTGACATCAAATCCAACAATAGGTCTTTGTAACAATGACCTCAGTTCAGTAATATAATGGTCGATCAAGGAAACACTATCGATTACAATGACCGTGACCTCGACATTGGCCATCACCTTGAACTTGATATTAGTTGGTTGAGGAAATTTCAGTTTATATATTCCCATTTGTTGATGGGGGAAAAAAAGACTTGAAATCTTCAAAGCAAACTTGTTGGATGAAGGATCTTTTGATTCTGCAAATCTGCAATTGATGCTTGTGATGGTGTTTTCCATACAGTTTGCCATGTAGCCAATAACCCTCGGGTTAATATGATCACATATACTTTCTTTTTTCTAATTATGTACATTTTCATCTATAGAGCAAGGAGGACTAAACTTAGTCCAATCCTCCCTTATCCGGTCCACCAAACCGGGTCAAAGTGTCTACAAATGTCTACACCATAATTATTGTGAATTTGTGATGCAAATGAAATAGCGATAACAAGACATCACTAGGTTGAATAATAGAAAATAACAATAATCATACAACGATTAAAATATATATGCCCTTTATCCCCTTAGTGTATGTGTGTTATGCACACAACACACCCAACACATGGTTGTACGAATGCAGTATGTTCAATGGTTAATGATAAAATAATAATAATAATAAACATTTTTACCTTGTATAGAGAGAGTTCAAATAAAATATTTGGCAGGGAGAATTTGAGTCTAATAAACCTTGAATAACAAAAGTCATTTATCTTATTTAATTGAATCGGATAACATAAAATACTTGTTAATGAAGAAAAAAAATTATTATGCCCCTAAAAGTAGAAATCGAAGGCAGTCATCTGCTGCTGGAGCGGCCTCGCTATCACAACGCGCTTCAACTTCTTCGCTTGGTCTAAGCACAAAAAGAATGAATAGAGTTGCTCCAAATTTTATTTTAGGATCAAAGATTGCTGCTAGGAACCTGTTTATCTATAAGCTGCAAATGGAGAACAAGCTCATAGAGAAAGAGTGCAATGAAGCACACCAACAACTCTTAAAGAAAGAAGAAGAAGTTGCTGCTTTGCAAGCAAAACTTGAGATGTTTGAAGGGAAGGGGTCAACGTTTGTAAGTGAATAGGATCTTAGAGGGGCTACAGTCTCAAAGGAGAAGGAATCAACGTCATTGACCAGCAAAATTCTGATATTTAACCAGTCGAATGGCCACCTTGCTTGTCTGCAATCCATTAAGGGATTTCAGTGTGCAACCCAATTGCTTTCATTTGTCTTTGTATTGTTGATGTCATTGGTTTGGTCTGGCCTTTTCGGCCCTTAATAATATTGCAGTTGTTTCAAACAAAAAAAGTCTTATTGAGAATAGAATACTGTCTCTCATTCCAAGTTATAAGCAAGGTCATGACTACATCCAATATCCGCACTGGGATTCAATGCCTTTCATTACTAGCAGAAGAAAGTAGGAGGTGTGTGTGTGGTGTGTATTTTGCACATTTCTTCTTCTATTCAGCTTATGTGTTGAATGAAGTTGCTGCAATGATGATGGATATGGTGTATATAATGGAATGAACTTCAAAGAAAGTAGAGGGTGTGTATTTTTCACATCTTCTATTCAGCCTGTTCTATCTTCCCTTGTCCGGTCCATCAAACCGAGGCCAAAGTGTCTACCAATGTCTACACCAGAATTATTGTGAATTTGTAATGCAATAGCAATAACAAGACATTCATAGGCTGAAGAATAGAAAATAACAATAATCGTACAACAATCAAGATATATATGCCATTTATCCTCTTAGTGTATGTGTGTGGTGCACACAGCACACCCAACACATGGTTGTACGAATGCAGTATGCGCAATGGTTAATGATAAAATAATAATAATAATAAACATTTTTACCATGTATAGAGAGAGTTCAAATAAAATATTTGGTAGGGAGAATTTGAGTCTAATAAACCTTGAATATGAAAAGTCATTTATCTTATTTAATTGAATCAGATAACATAAAATACTTGTTAATGAAGAAAAAAATTTATTGTGCCCCTAAAAGCAGAAATCGAAGGCAGTCATCTGTTTTTGGAGCGGCCTCGTTATCACAACACGCTTCGACTTCTTCGCTTGGTCTAAGCACAAGAAGAATGAATAGAGATGCTCCAAAATTTATATTAGGATCAAAGATTGTTGCCAGGAACCTGTTTATCTATAAGCTGCAAATGGAGAACATGCTCATAGAGAAAGAGTGCAATGAAGCACACCAACAACTCTTAAAGAAAGAAGAAGAAATTGATGCTCTGAGAGCAAAACTTGAGATGTTTGAAGGGAATGAGTCAACATTTGTAAGTGAATAGGATCTTAGTGGGGCTCCAGTCTCAAAGGAAAAGGAATCAACGACTCTAACCAGCAAACTTCCGATATGTAACCAATCGAATGGCCACCTTGCTTGCCTGCAATCCATTAGAGGATCTCAGTGTGCAACCCAATTGTTGTCATTTGTCTTTGGATTATTGATGTCCTTGGTTTGGTCTGGCCTCTTCGGCCTTTAATAATATTGCAATTGTTTCAAACAAAAAAAAGTCCTATTAAGAATAGAATACTGCATCTCACTCCAAGTTATAAGCAAGGTCATGACTACATCTGATCTCCACACTGGGCTTTAACGCCTTTCATTACTAGTAGAAGAAAGTAGGGGGTGTGTGTGTGGTGTGTATTTTGCACATTTCTTCTTCTATTCAGCTTATGTGCTGAATGAAGTTGCTGCAATGATGATGAATATGTTGTATATAATGGAATGAACTTCGAAAAAATTAAAGTGTGTGTATTTTGCACATTTCTTCTTCTATTCAGCTTGTCCTATCCTCCCTTGTTCGGTCCATCAAACCAGGGGCCAAAGTGTCTACCAATGTCTACACCATAATTATTGTGAATTTGTAATGCAATAGCAATAACAAGACATTCATAGGCTGAAGAATAGAAAATAACAATAATCGTACAACGATCAAGATATATATGCCCTTTGTCCTCTTAGTGTATGTGTGTGGTGCACACAGTACACCCAACACATGGTTGTACGAATGCAGTATGCGCAATGGTTAATGAGAAAATAATAATAATAATAATAAACATTTTTACCTTGTATAGTGAGAGTTCAAATAAAATATTTGGTAGAGAGAATTTGAGTCTAATAAACCTTGAATATCAAAAGTCATTTATCTTATTTAATTGAATCGGATAACATAAAATACTTGTTAATGAAGAAAAAAATTTATTGTGCCCCTAAAAGCAGAAATTGAAGGTCGTCATCTACTGCTGGAGCGGCCTCACTATCACAACGCGTTTCGACTTCTTCGTTTGGTCCAAGCACAAGAAGAACGAACAGAGATGCTCCAAAATTTATTTTATGATCAAAGATTGCTGCCAGGAACCTGTTTATCTATAAGCTACAAATGAAGAACAGGCTCATATAGAAAGAGAGCAATGAAGCACACCAACAACTATTAAAGAAAGAAGAAGAAGTTACCGCTTTACAAGCAAAACTTGAGATGTTTGAAGGGAAAGGGTCAACGTTTGTAAGTGAATAAGATCGTAATGGGGCTCCAGTCTTAAAGAAGAAGGAATCAACGACACTGACCAGCAAACTTCCAATATGTAAACAGTCGAATGGCCACATTGCTTGTCTGCAATCCATTAAGGGATCTCAGTGTGCAACCCAATTGCTTTCATTTGTCTTTGTATTGTTAATGTCCTTGGTTTGGTCTAGCCTCCTCGGCCCTTAATAATATTGCAGTTGTTTCAAAAAAAAAATCCTATTGAGAATGGAATACTGCCTCTCACTCCAAGTTCTAAGCAAGGTCATGACTACATCCGATCTCTGCACTAGGCTTCAACGCCTTTCATTATTAGTAGAAAAAAGTATGGGGTGTGTGTGTGGTGTGTATTTTGCACATTTCTTCTTCTATTTAGCTTATGTGCTGAATAAAGTTGCTACAATAATGATGGATATGGTATATATAATGGAATGAACTTCGAAGAAAGTAGAGGGTGTGTATTTTACACATTTCTTCTTCTATTCAGCTTGTCCAATCCTCCCTTGTCCACTCCACCAAACCGGGGCCAAAGTGTCAACCAATGTCTACACCAGAATTATTGTGAATTTGTAATGCAATGGCAATAACAAGACATCACTAGGTTAAAGAATAGAAAATAACAATAATGGTACAACGATCAAGATATATATGCCCTTTGTCCCCTTAGTGTATATGTGTGGTGCACACAGCACACCCAACACATGGTTGTACGAATGCAATATGCGCAATGGTTAATGATAAAATAATAATAATAATAATAAACATTTTTACCTTGTACAGAGAGAGTTCAAATAAAATATTTGGCAGGGAGAATTTGAGTATAATAAACCTTGACTATCAAAAGTCATTTATCTTATTTAATTGAATCGGATAACATAAAATACTTGTTAATGAAGAAAAAAATTTATTGTGACCCTAAAAGCAGAAATCAAAGGCAGTCATCTGCTGCTGGAGCGGCATCGCTATCACAACGCGCTTCGACTTCTTCGCTTAGTCAAAGCACAAGAAGAACGAACAAAGATGCTCCAAATTTTATTTTAGGATCAAAGATTGCTGTCAAGAACCTGTTTATCTATAAGTTGCAAATGGAGAACAAGCTCATAGAGAAATAGTGCAATAAAGCACACCAACAACTTTTAAAAAAAGAAGAAGAAGTTGCTGCTCTACGAGCAAAACTTGAGATGTTTGAAGGGAAAGAGTCAACGTTTGTAAGTGAATAGGATCTTAGTGGGGCTCCAGTCTCAAAGGAAAAGGAATCAACAACACTGACCAGCAAACTTTCAATATGTAACAAGTCAAATGGCCACCTTGCTTGCCTGCAATCCATTAGGGGATCTCAGTGTGCAACCCAATTGCTTTCATTTGTCTTTGTATTGTTGATGTCATTGGTTTGGTTCGGCCTCCTTGGTCCTTAATAATACTGCCCTTTACTCCAAGTTCTAAGCAAGGTCATGATTATATCCGATCTCCGCACTAGGCTTCAATGCCTTTCATTACTAGTAGAAGAAAGCAGGGGGTGTGTGCTTGGTGTGTATTTTGCACATTTCTTCTTCTATTCGGCTTATGTGCTAAATGAAGTTGCTGCAATGATGATGGATATGGTGTATATAATGGAATGAACTTCGAAGAAAGTAGAGGGTGTGTATTTTGCACATTTCTTCTGCTATTCAGCTTATGTGCTGAATGAAATTGTGGTAATGATGATGGATATAATGTATATAATGGAATGAACTTCGTATTGCAAAAAAAAAAAAAAATGAAAAAAACAATTTGGTTTTCACATAACATGTTGGCCAGCTATCAATTCCATGATTATTTTATATGTTGAAATCTTCTTATATGTGTTGTATGTATCTTTATTATTAATTACTTTGACTTCACAAATCACACCCACCAGTCACCAGAGATCCTCTCCAAGCTTCTTGAAAACAACATTGTAAAGATTATCCCAAACTTATATTATAATCAACAATGTGATTAACATCTTCTTAATCATATCTTGATTCTACAGTTGATGGTTGTGATTGTTTTTTCCAACAGCCTCCCCTGTACTTTTCGATCTCATATACTTAATAAGTTTTCTCGAAGCTCGTCAATTGACAATTTATAAGTGCTTAGATAAGCAAACCCACCAAATCAAACACGTTGGGATTCAATAATTTTACTATTTACACCAACCCAATAGCCCAGGTCCAATAGCCTTTTATTGTTAAATTTATGTTCATTATCATCTCTCACCATCACAAACCCTACCCCTCTAGCCTCTCTCTCTCTCTCTCTCTCTCTCTCTCTCTCTCTCTCTCTCTCTATTGCAGAAATTTTATTTGTATAAAAAAGAAGCGATTTTGAGACAACCCTTTTATTTGTAATGCAATTTTAATAGTTTTAATGACGATTTTGTACTTCCCCATGGTGAAAATTGAAAATTGAAAAGTTAAGATTTGATAAAGAATCTCTCGAATTCAAGTAAGAAGTCATGTCGTACGGGCCATTATTCATCTTCAAATTCGGATGGTCGCCGACGTCAGTTACTGACCGGTCATATCATGCCACGACGTTAGTTTGGGGCTAACATGCCCGGACACATCACAAAAACTGGCAAGGGCACCCTTGCCGGTTCTTGTGACGTGTCCGAGCACGTCACCCTAGAGCCACATCACAGACATCGTCAATTTGGAATGACGTACTCGGACACGTCGTTAGTTTGGCGGTGCGGTGACATGTCTGATAACTTTACTAGGCACATGATAAGATGGTCGATCACATGGCATGCCACGTCATCAAATGGCAATGACGTGCCCATGAGATGCTCTTTGCCTTGGCTTTTAGAGGAACCATCATTTTCATACACCAGAGGACATGAGAGTGAGAGAGCTTACAGAAAGAAAGGTTCAAAATTGACGATGGCATCGAATTGATTGAACGACTAATCGACTATCAACACATCGATGAACCAGTCAAAGTTTCGATTCAAATTCGTCGATGGAGGATGGTGATGGGGTGTGTGGTGTGTCTTTATGTTGTTGAATTACATATATACAGAGCTTTTTATTAAAACCTAATTTCATGCTTTTTCTACTTTTTAAAAGATAAAACTCGAACACTAGACACTGTTTCAAGATACTAAAATGGGAAATGTTGCATTATTATATTCAAAATTTTCCATTATTGTATTCAAAAGTGACTTATTTTAATATTTTAACTTTTTACCTCCATATTACATCACACTAACTTTTGCTTTAACTATTTCTTCCTGGACAAAATTATTTCTCTCTTTCTTACAGACAGACAGAAAATGAGTTGAGAAGGGAATGTGGTATGTGTAACAGGAGCTTCAGGCTTCATAGTTTCGTAGCTTCATAGTTGGTCAACCAATTACTCCAGCATGGTTACACTGTCAAAGCCACTGTTCAACTGTTCTTGACCCAAGTCTCTCTCTCTCTCTCTCTCTCTCTCTCTCTCTCTCTCTCTCTCTCTCTCAAAATCCTGCAATAAGCTTGTGTTTATATATAGGAATTAGAACAAGTCTATATGTGATATCTATGTGAATTGTTTGGATAAGATAAAGATTAGCCAATGCATTGTATAAGATAAAGATTAGCCAATGGATGTCACAACCCATTAAGCTAGTTTTTTTTTTTTTTTTTTTGGTTATCTCTCTCTCTCTCTCTCAATCCTGCAATAAGCTTGTGTTTATATATAGGAATTAGAACAAGTCTATCTGTGATATCTATGTGAATTGTTTGGATAAGATAAAGATTAGCCAATGCATTGTTTGAGATAAAGATTAGCCAATGGATGTCACAACCCATTAAGCTAAGTTTTTTTTTTTTGGTTATCTCTCTCTCTCTCTCTCTCTCTCTCTCTCAATCCTGCAATAAGCTTGCGTTTATATATAGGAATTAGAACAAGTCTATCTGTGATATCTATGTGAATTGTTTAGATAAAATAAAGATCAACCAATGCATTGTATAAGATAAAGATCAGCCAATGGATGTCACAACCCATTAAACTTTTTTTTTTTTTTTTTGTTAGACTGCGAGGTATTCCTTACTCCGATCAGCAACCAATCGTTAATAAGTGAGACTAATCCCCACTTTGGCCAAGAGGTCAATAAAGTCTGGCCACGAGGTGCTTCTAGTGGGGCTCAAACTCGGGTAGAGCCCAAACCATTCACCCACCCCACTGGGAGTGCGGTGACCAACCGCACCACAGCTCGTGGTTTTAAACTAATTTTTTGAATTGTAAGGATATCTACCAATATATACACTAATTCTCACAAACATATAAACGTACAAAAATATCGAAATTTAACACTATAGTACACTCATACTATAAAAACCAGATAATAAACCAATTACAATTACATATTAAGCTTGCTCAACATCAAGTTCCCAACCCGATAACAATATCTAGCTTGAAAAATTGCATACTCTACCTCTTCCTCTGTGAAGAATCTAGGATTCCAGTCAGGTGTCGTTTTTGGTACACTTGTAATTGTCACTGGATATAATCCAAGTCCATAACTCAAACTAGCCAAACCACATGTACTGTATTTTTACTGTATTTTTCCGTCTTCAAAACCCTAGCAACCAAATCACCCACTTCAACACCAGTCCTGCAAAGGATATCATATCTCAGTATACCTTTAACCTTGTCTTCATCAATATATGTCTTGTCTTCCAAATATGTACCAACGAAGCAAATGGTCTCATCCCCTAGAAAATCCTTGAGGCAACCGAGAACTGAGGCCAAAGCAAATGGTCTCATCCCCTAGAAAATTCTTGAGACAACCGGGAACTGAGGCCAATCAGTCTAGTTGAGTGATCAAGCAACGATTCTCCACATAAAGAATCAACAATTTAGCAATCTTCGTATCGGTTTTGTGATCATCGATACCAAACTTGACATCAAATCCAACAACAGGTCTTTGTAACAATGACCTCAGTTCAGCAATATTACTGTCGATCAGGGAAACACTATCGATTACAATGACCATGACCTCGACAATGGCCATCACCTTGAACTTGACATTAGCTGGTTGAGGAAATTTTAGTTTATATATTCCCATTTTTGACAGAATGTTGAAGGGTATCATATTGTTTCTCTACTCAACTTCCAGTTCTGTTGAGACTATTACATATGAATATTGTCTCTTTATATAAAAATAAAATAAAAACCTACTGCAACCAGGCCACATGCATGTTTGGATAATATATAAAACCAATTAATGCAAGCATTTGTCCATCTAATTAAGATTAGGTAGAAAATTATTGCTTACGAGGGGTGTATGTAAATGTAATTATTGGTTTGGATGAAAATATAAAAAGTCTAAATTTTTGAAAATGTTGGTGGAAATTAAATATCATCAATATTGTCAATATCCTTAAATATATGTGATATTCGATCAATGATATTTTTAAGAGTAATGTTACATTACCCAAATTTGGTACCCAAATCTGATACCCAAATATGGTGCCCAAAATGATGTGGCGACACTCTGAGCCATTCATTTAAAACATATAAATCTAATGCAATTTAAATGAATGGCCTACGGTATTACCACATCATTTGAACACCAGATTTAGGCAATGTAGCATTACTCTATTTTTAATATTGGACCATGATCCTCCTAAAATATGAGAAATAATAAATATCAGGAATATTATTATCAAAATATTGATATTGATTGGTTATCGAACGGCCTTGGACACCTAATGGGCCAACTGTTTGGATAATTAAAAGCCGATTAATGCATGCATGCATTTGTGTCAAACTTAGATTGTGTAAAAAAAAATTATTAATGAAGAGTAGTGATGGCCTTGGACACCTAAATAGTCACCTTCAATGAGATTAAATTAAAACATTAAATTTTAGGTTGAGTTGATGAATTTAATTAGGAGATTCATTCATCATATAACACAAGAGCCCAAGAGGACTCTTGAAGTATTAATACATAAATGAACCTGGCTTTTAAAATTTTCATTTCGTTTAACATAACCAATAAGAACTATCACAGTTCATTGTTTTTGGACATTTTTTCTATAAAAAAAAAATCATAACTGATTCTAATTTTATTTTCTTTCACTATTATTTTCTTAGAGTTGGGTTCTCAAATTATGGGTACAACCCGTGTCTAAGCCTTATATTCTGGTGGGCTTGACTATTGAGTGTCGTGAACTCAGAAGACCGGACTCAAAGTTTACATACAAAACAAGCTGAAACTCGACAAGCCACTCACGTCTGGCATGGACAATCCCAATCCGGATAAGTGTTTAACGGCAGGGTCGGATTGAGCCAAACAAAAACATTGAAGGCCTAGTCTGCCTATACCCGACCTTTAAGCCCGATTGAATCTAAAAATTACAGCATGGTACAACCTAGCCCAGCTCATTTGACACTTCTACCATATCGTCCTATAATCTACGTGGCAATTACTTAGAAGATGCATATTGACTTGAAGATAGATGTTGAAACCCTTATCCGCACCATAAGTTTGAACAAGGCTGTGACTATTTGTTGAGGGGGCGTCGTGTCGTTTTCAAATCCACTAAGAATCCACGTGCGGCTAGAGACTAAACAATTTGAAAAAGAGAAAATAAATGAGTCAAGTGTTTGTCACAGGACAAGGATTCATAAATCGCAATAATGAATAGCATGTGTGCTAATAGCAAGTGCCACAAGAGTTTCATTTATGTCACCGCATTTTTTTTTGAAAAAAAACACCCAAGTGGCCTATAATTCAATCGAAACCAAATCGAACCGAATAGATTTACGGCCAGTCGTGTAATGATATACATGTGTGCATAATGATGTGTCCCATTTCATTGGGGTTGGAACTATGACAACTCAAAAGTGGATTTCCTTATTCTGTCGTTAGTGCCTTCTTATGTTTCTATCATTTAAAGTTGGGCAGTGTTAACCTGTGCCTTAAAGGCTAAGGTTAACAACTACATAATTAGTATAAAAAGAAAGTATTTATTACATAAACACAGTCAAAATGTATAATAAATACTTTCTTTTTATAATAATTATGTAGTTGTTAATATGTGCCTTTAGGACACAGGTTAACACTACCCTTTAAAGTTTAATTAATTACAATGAACTATATTTGAATTTGATTAAAAGAAATGATTCGAAAATCCCATCCCGTCATGAAAAAGGGAGGGAGGTTTTATTTTTCAACTTTGACTCAATTCTAACATATATATTGAATTTGATCAATCTAAAAGTTTATTTTTGTTTAAAATCTTCAAATTTTGATAATAAAAAGTTTATGAACAACTAGAATCGACCCAAAATAAATGCTTTCAAGTCTGTTTCTTTTTCTTTTTTTTTTCTAATAAACAAATTATTAAAACAAGAATATATATAAATTTTTTATTGAAAAAAATTAAAAGAAGAATTAAAAATCTAGAAAAAAAAAAAAAAAAACCTGAGTGTTAACGTTGTTGAAGAAAAGTTGAGAATAATAAAGGAGAATATACGGTTCTTCATGGTCCAAATAAATAATAACCAGTTACAACTTACAAGCCATTTGTCGGGAACCGAGACAAACTTGCCACGTCGACAGACAACTGTCAGTATCCAGTTGACCACTCAGATAGCAACATGTGGTTATGTCAGTTAGGTACACGTGTTGCCACTTAACAGGAAATCAGGTAAAAAAATAAAAAAATAAAATGAAAGCAATGTCTGAAAACGAAGTTTCGCTGGCCACCTGTCTCCTCCAATCCGGCCGGTTGAGATTTATATTAATTTTGAGAGTTTAAGGAGACACGGAACCTATTAACTCGTAATGTAATTGTGATATAAATAATATTATGTTAATCTCATCTCATTCAATCGGTTGAGGATTTAGTCAAAATATATGAATACAACAATTTTTTCAACTAATTTTGTGAGGTTATCGTTAAATTAATAACTTGAATTTTAATAGTATCAAAGCAAAGTTCAATAAAAATAGAAATGAATATGAATTGTGATTTTATTACTCTTATAAGTAATTAAAATGAATTGAAACATAAAAATAAGACGAAGAAGAATAATCGATAGGAAAAGTGAATAAAAAAAAAAATTAGGAGAGATATCAAAAATTTTAAGTAATATAATAAATCTCATCAAAAAGAAATAAATTTCGGCGAAATTAAAAAAGAACTACTAATAGAAGGTTTGAAAAAAAAAAAAAAAAGCAAAAGTGAGAATTATAACACATTTTTCTTTTTTTTACTATTAAAATTTAAGTTATTAAATTGGTATTAGTTCACAAAGTATCAAAATATTTTTATAAATTTTAAGAACTCTTAGGTGTTATATTAAATATAAATTCTAAATAAAAATATGGAAATATAAAAAATTAATAATAAAAGAATATAAGATTTTATTCCCACTTTCATGGCATGTAATTTAAAGGTTTGGCCTATTATCTTTTATGGCATTACAAGGTTGATTTATTTTTTTGCCTTCTTATTGAAGGGTCACATCATAAAGTTATTTCTATATAAATAATAAAAAATATTTTCGATTTTTTATTTTGATAATATTTTTAAAAACTCCGATTAATTAGTATGATTAAGGGCATTTTATGTATAATGAAAAATATTCTCAACGATGATATACCCATAACTCTTTACATATATATTGTTGATGTGAGCAATGCTAAATACACTCTTTCAACCTACTCTTTCAACGTACTCTCTGTTTATGTGATGACATGTGAACAGAATTAATTTTTCCATATTAAATTTGTAGCATTTATAAATGGTATCTTTTTTCATTTTATTTACAATACAAACCAATAACTAATTTCCTAGATTGCTCTTATTCTTCAATTTTAACATTGTCATTTAATATCAATATATATATACAGTTTTTCTATTGTCAGTTCGTCTTTATATAAAATAAATCAAGACGAAGAATATGGATCATTAGATTCACATACTTTGACTCAAAGTGTATGCACTTGTCAAAACTTCTCCATAATATACGATCCACATTCTTCGTCCTGATATATTTTATATTAAGACGAACTGACAGTAGAAAGACTATATATATGTATATATCAGGTGTGTGTGTTTTTTAAGACTTTGAACTTCTTTTATTTCTTGAGTATATGGTCCCAAATTGAATTGTTCAGATGTTTCTTTTTACTAAATTTTCATTACCAAACATCACTAGTTATATATATATATATATATATATATTCAAGTGTGTGTTTTTTTCTAAGACTCTCCAACTGCATTTATTTTTTGTGTGTACGGTTCAAAATTGAATTGCTCGGACTGACTGGTCAGTATCCAATATACTGACCCAACAAATGGGAGTGTAGCACATGGCCCAATTTGTAAGATAAATACAAAAGAAAAAGAAAAAAGGTCACGTGCTACTCTCCCATTGGTAGGGTCAGTACCCATGCATTATTATTATTTTTTAACCAAATTTTCATTACCAAAAATTACTGGCTAATTTAATGGTTGTTATATAGAATAAATAAATAGTAAAATAAATTAGAGTTAAATAGTTTAAAAATATATTATAAAAAATTCATATAAACTAAAATGCATTATTTTAATTTTTAATAAGTGAGGTTCCGCCCTAATTGTATATATGTTTGAGCCAAAACTTTTACCTTTTAAGATTTAACTAATGAAAGAATTTTTTTTTTCTCTCTCTATGTGATTAAAAAAAAAAAAGCAAATTAATTTTAAATTAAAAAATAATAAATATGTAAGTATCTGCTTAACAACAGATTTTTTTCTTTATTTTTAATTTTCAAATTTAGATATAGATATTAAGTTTTACTAATTTTGCCTTATGAATTTTTTTATAATATATTTTTAAACTATTTAATTCTAATTTATTTTACTGTTTATTTAATTTATACAGCAACCATCAAGTTATCCAGTGATATAATTAGAAATGTTTGAGTAAATTCTATAAAAAGACAGATATCTAAGCAATATATATATTAAAATAATAATAATAATAAATAAAACTAATATTAAATGACAATATGTTAAAGTTAAAGAAGAAGGACAGTCTAAGAAATAAGTTGTTGGTTTATCTTGTAAATAAAATGAAAAATGAGGTCATTTATAAAGACTACAAATTTAATATGAAAAAATTAATAATGTCCATATCTCAATACATGAACATAGAGTGAGTTGGGAGAGTGGGTTGGGAGAGTGTATCTAGCACTCCTTTTGCTAATGTTTTGATAACCCAAAATTTTTTTTTTATTTTTATTTTTATTTTTTTTTATTATTATTATTTTTATTTTTCGAGGGACATATTCCCTTAAAAGTAGGAATTTAATAGGAAGGAGAGTATAGTTGGGGGGGGGGTTAAAAATTTCGAGAAATGAGAAGCCTTAGCTATCAGATCATCACTCATGACTCATCAGTAAGATTAATTGAAAGAAAAACAAGAATAATTGAAAATTCCGTTCTTTTTTTTTTTAATTCTTAATTTTTAATTAATTTTAATTTTCTCTCCAAAATAATCTTAATTTTAAGAACAGTTTTTTTTTTTTTTCACTTAATCTTCATTTTAAAATACCTTTAAAAAATCTTTATTTGAAAATATTTATTCAATTATATATATAATCTTCAAATGACTAAATTGTCCTTAGTTTTGATAGTCAAAATTAGTCAACAGTTTAATTTGACGAACTTTGACTAACAATAGGGGAGATGAGTGTCAATTGTTAATAAAGTTGTTTTAGTGTGTAAAAGAGCAAAGCCCCGGGGAGTTTGGTATAATTAGTTATTTTAGATTTTTAATGAATCATGGGTATTTCTGTCTTTTATCATTTTCTAACGGTCAACTCTCATACTTGGTCAAACTCTAACGGTAGGGGAAATAAATATCAATTAACGGTAAAGTTGTTTCCACATATAAAAGAGCAAACCTCATGGGAGTTTGGTGTAATTTATTCTAAATCTTAATTAGAAAATTCTCTTTAAATGTTAAATTAATTTAACTCTTTTTTTTTTTTTTTTTTTTAAGAATTAAAATTAGGGAGAATTGTAATGTTTTGATCACCCAAACTTTTTATTTTATTTTATTTATTTATTTGTTTGTTTTATTATCGAGGGACATACTCCCTGAAAAGAAGAGAAAAATGAATGCAATTTAATTTAGGAATTTAATAGGAAGGAGAGTATAGTTAGGGGGGCCTTAAAAATTTCGAGAAATGAGAAGCCTTATCTATCAGATCATCATCAATCATCAGTCATCACTCATCAGTACCTGTCTCTTGGAACACTGTTTATTATTATTATTATTATTATTATTATTATTATTATTATTATTATTATTTTCATTTAATAATTTAAAATTATATATATATATAAAGTATTATCACAAATGAGTTGCTTATGATAATCTAAAATAAATCTAAAATACAGTTAAATTTTAATGCGATCACATATGAATGGTATATAATCACAATAGATTGATTTGATCGTCAAAAAAAAATCATAATCACAATAGGTGCACCGATACAACATACAAGGATATGTTTGTTCAATGAGAATCAAGGTAGAACGGATACAAGAATACAACATGGTACGACACGTGATACGAAAATCTTTAAAAACTATGATACAGATACGGTAAAATATGTCAATTAAAATTATATATTTTTATAAATTTTTTAAAATAATAATATATGAAAACATAATCCAATAAATTTTTTGAATAATCCAATAAATTTTTTGAAAAATAATCCATGTTTGAATAATTTGATTTTGACCCCTAAATATTTTAATTCATAATTTGACCATGATTATCTTTTAAAAAAAATTCCAAAACTGCCTATCATATCCTCCGAGTATCTCCTCCGTTGACTTTCAAAAAAGTCAACAAAATCAACAGATACAATTTTGGAGTGTCGGACACGTTTCCAGCTATATCTGATATGGATACGTGTCCGACACGAGCTACATGCCGTTGGAGGAGCGTCCGTGGTACTTAGATGAGTATATAGCTAGTCTCATTAATGTGCTTACTAAAAGACCTGTCACTCCATATTTACTCCGAACATACAGTTATACAAGGATAAGTATAACCTCATTAATTGTGTCTCTAATAATCTTAGAACAAATTAAAACAAACTTTCTTGAAGTTTGCTTTTTTACATGCAGAAACAACTTTACCGTTAATTGACACTCACCTCTCATGTCGTTAGGGTTTAACTATTAAGTGTGAGAGTAGATCGTTAAAAAATGATAAAAGACAGAAATACCCCAATTCATTAAAAATCTAAAGTAACTAATTACACCAAACTCCCCTGATGTTTTCTCTTTTACACACACAAACAACTTTATTGATAAATAACATTCACCTCCCTTAGCGTTAGTCAAAGTTGGTCAAATTAAACCGTAAACTAATTTTGACAATCAAAACCAAGGATAGTTTAGTCATTTGAAGCATTTTATATATATATATATATATATATATAAAGTTGAATAAACATTTTTAAATGAAGATTTTTGTAAGGTATTTAAAATGAAGATTAAGTGAAAAAAAAAAAAAAAAAACTGATTTTAAAATTAAGAATTTTTTTTTTTTTGGAAAGAAAAATAAGATTTATTGAAAATTAAGAATAAAAAAAAGGAATTTTTCATTAAAAAAAAAATGGACAGTCCAATCTAACTTAAAATAAATTCAAATTAAAAAAAAATTAAAAAAAAAATCTTAATTCTTATGACAATTCAACAGTTCCACCAACAACACAAATCACAATCTCTTCCTAATTTGTTCGATCTCCTCCATGAGAGATTGAGCTAGATTTCTTCTCAACATAAAGATAGTTCACCAGTTCCGCCAACAACACAAATCACAATCCCTTCCTAATATGATGCAATTTGTTAAAAAAAAATTTAAAAAGGAAAACAACTCAAAATCTATTTATAAATAAGAAAAAATATTTTATTTTCCAAAGAAATAGAATTAAAAATTTTTAAGTTTTTTTTTTAATAAATAGAAAAAAAAATAAAAACAAATTAGGTAGGAATTGTGATTTGTGTTGTTGGTGGAACTGGCGAAATGACTCAATCTAGCTCAATCTCTCATTGAGGAGATCGAACAAATTAGGAAAGGATTGTGATTTGTATTGTCAGTGGAACTGTCAAACTGTTTAAGGTATTAAGATTTTAAATAAAAAAAAAAAAATTTTGAATTTCGTTTAAATTAGATTGGACTGTCTATTTTTTTAATTCTTAATTTTCAATTAATCGTAATTTTCTTTCCAAAAAAAAAATCTTAATTTTAAAAACAGTTTTTTTTTTTTTCACTTAATCTTCATTTTAAAATACCTTAAAAAAAATCTTCATATAAAAATATTTATTCAATTATATATATATATATATATATAATTCTTCAAATGACTAAACTATCCTTAGTTTTGATAGTCAAAATTGGTCTACGGTTTAATTTGACAAACTTTGACTAATGGCAGTGGAGGTGAGTGTCAATTGTCAATAAAGTTATTTTTGTGTGTAAAAGAGCAAACCTCAATAGAGTTTGGTATAATTAGTTATTTTATATTTTTGATGAATCATGGGTATTTATGTCATTTATCATTTTTTAACGGTCAACTCTCAGACTTGGTCAAACCCTAACAGTAGGGGAGGTGAGTTTCAATTAACGGTAAAGTTGTTTCCGCTTATAAAAAGCAAACCTTAGGGGAGTTTGGTGTAATTTGTTCTAAATCTTAATTATAAAATTCTCTTTAAATGTTAAATTAATTTTACTTTTTTTTTTTTTTTGAAGAATTAAATTTAGAGAAAATTGTAAATAACCCTTTGACATTTGATCAAATGTCAAATCAAACCATCTAGTTTGAACAATCAGCAAAATACCCTCTACCATTAGTTTATTGTTAATTGACCGTTAGTTGACTTTATTATTATTATTTTTTTGAAATATTATATTATTATTATTTAATATATTTTTTTATAAGAAATAAAAAAATATATATTGAAAAAGAAATATTAAATATCAAATATTACTTGGTTGGTAAAAAAAAGGATCAGATTTGTATTTCAAAACCAAAAATGGACCAGATCTAATCTAGAACCAGAAATAAGGTTGATTCAGTCTATACTGGGTTTACAACTCAATTAAGACGCTCTAAGTCATTGTCATTGCAATGTCTATGTTACTCATCAGCTGCCTCTTGTTAAAGCTGTAGAGAGAACTATCAGGGAAGGCTTATAAACGATTGAACTAAACCCTACATCAAATCTATTTACGATTCTCCTGTACTCGATCTCCTTTTTCATGAGGTAAACGTGTTTTTTTCTTGAGATATCTTTTTAACTGTTTAGTTTGTTTATCTTGGGTTTGAAAAACAAAGAAAATTTTGATGGTGTTGAATACTGGGTTATGATAGGTAGGTTAATAATATTTGAAGGAGATGAATGGATGATGATGATGAATGGATTTTTATTAGTATGTATTTATATATATATATATATATTGTTATATTTTTGTTTTTTTATATAGTTTTTTTAAAAGGATTTAAATTGTAATATTTGATTTAAATGAAACCAAACTAACGGTCAACTAACAGTCAACAAATGATAGGGTTTTTTTATTGATTGTTCAAACTAAATGGTTTGATTTGATATTTAATCAAAAGTTAAGGGGTCATTTACAATTCTCCCTTAAATTTACTTATCACCCTCCTTAGCAATGACCATTTTTTTCTTTAATTTTTTGTTTATTTAATAGAAACTTTTTGACTAATTTCAAAAGATACCAACAAAGAATTATATTATTCTAATGTATACACACACACATCAAACTCTGTTGTTGAGTTGTACACCTCTCATCCATATTGTTGATAGAGGTGGTCTCTCATTGTCCATATAAAATCAATCATGGGAAGACTTCTCTTTCATCCTGGGATTATGACAATTCAGATTGCAGTTCTAGTGTTTGATTAACGAAGATTAGTCACACTCCTAATTATGTTTAGGTCCAATTTATTTGGGCAGTTTCTATATATCAACTAAAATACCAAAACAAAATTGTCCTAATTTTAGAGTCAATAAATGCATGATTCAAGTGGAAACTCACCCAAAAAAGTGGAGGTGAGAAAAGGGTGGGTTCTTGAATTAAAGAGCACATGGAAGCATGTGATCAAAAATATACAACATGCATGAACCAGAAAAAGCCACACATAAATTAAAGTGATTTTTGTTGGCTACTAGACAGGAAAAAGAAAATGTACAAACACTTAAATGAGTGAGACTGGAGGTAAATTTTTTGTGATTTTGACATTTATCTTGACTTTTTTTCCTTTCAAGTACAGATTTTTTTTTTTTTAAACTTCTCTTATTAAAAAAAAATATAAAATAAATAATAATGGCCTTTGCTAAAACCATAGGAAGTTTTGGCCTCTATCTGTTTTTTCTAAACTAAACAAGTTTATCTGTATATAAGAGTAATACTACAACTTTGAACCAAAGAGTAAATGTTTGTACTTTACTCGAAATATCTAGATATTTTTCATATTTTGAAAGGATTAATATAAAAAATATCTTGAATATCATATATATTTTAAGAATATTAACGATATTTTTACTGAAATTTCTAAAAGTTTAAAGAATCTTTGATATTTTTACCGAAATCGATATTTCCCTTTTCATTTTAAACTACTATATGATGATGTGAAATCGAGTTATTATATATATATATATATATCAAATGTCGTGTTATAAACTTATAATTGATATGAAAGCAGTTGAAAAGATAATAATTAGAAAAGTACAATAACACTACTGTGGTAATGTACTATATAAAATGTGAAAGTGATAATTAAACTCGAAGAAAGATTAATGGAAATTTAACAAAACATATGGTCGTCAAATTCAAACCAACATATACGATTCCAGACTTAATAGTTATTTGGCAGCTCTATAAATTAATTATAAAAAAAAAAAAAGAAATTGATTGATTGATTGATTAGGGTTTGCAAATTGCAGTGCCACACCAGTTGGCCACTCACAACTCAACAAGTATAAACCACCATTGGTGTCTCATTCTAAGTTCTTTTGACAGATAGGTTTCCTCAGAAACCACACGTGTCGGCCTCTTAATAGCAATATATATATATATATATATTATATGAAAGAAAGAAAACAGAAAAAGAAATGAAATTGAATTGAAATGTCTATTGTAGATTGGTGACTCTTTACATTTAATATCATCTTCATCCCCCACTTTGGTGGGGTTTGGTCTAAATTTTGGCTTTAGACCATAATCATGTCTTTTTGTTCCTTGCAAAACTATTTGTGTGGATGCAATAATTTGCAAATCCAAGAACTTCACACTTCCTACAACACCAATTCTTATTAAATTATATATATATATATATATATATATATTATATACTTTTAATTATGGTTTCTCCTGATTTTTATAAAGAAAAAAATAAAAACTTTAATATGAAAGAGTATATCACGTCACCTATACCTGTACCCTTATCTAATAAGACCTTTATCTAATAAAATTTAATGAGATGTCTACTTATAGATATCCGTAGATGTAGATGTTTACACTTGACAATTAATAGAATAATATCATGGTGCATGTGTTGCGTAGATATTCAAATACTTGTAATTTTCTTGATTTTATTTTTAAAAAAAATGTAACACTAAACTGGTTAGAGGTCTATTGAGACTTGCTAATATCGAACATATATATAAACGGTTCATATATCCGTTCACATGATAACAGGATAAAAACTTCTCACACTAAAATACACGGTAAAACTAGAACCTCAACTTCACCCAGATTATTTCATGATCTTTGATGTTAGATATATATATATATAAATTGAAAACCACTATCATATTTCGTGATTAATTCTTTTTCTATATATATATACATTTCATTGACAAACATATGATGTGAATTGAATAATATGAGTGATGCTGTTGTTCTTGTTACAACTTTTTTCCATTTTAATTTATGCTATAAAAGAGAGATTTTGACAAGCTGTTTTTTATTTTGTTTAATATTATGAGAAGGTTTTTGGGTTTGACAAAGAGTTAGATAGTCACATGCAAGGCATTAGCGAGGGTCAGTCGGTGGCACTTGAATTTTTTTTTTTGTTTGTAGGGCCATAAAAGCACATGTTGTGAGGCTGTTTTTGCTCTTGCTGCATTATATAGGACCAGTTTGGCTCATGCTCATCAGCTCATGCACAAACTTTAGGGCCCTTTTGTGGGGTTGTTCATCCCCACTATTTCCTCATTATTCGCGATTTCGTATCTCCCAAATATCCAAACTTGTCAGTACTGTATCCTTCTATCTGCTTCAATTCAATCACATGTAAATATCACTTATTAGGGTTTTGTGTTGGAATCCGAACATGCCTTTTATGTTCGTGTAATTCGAATAGTTTTGAGGTCATAATTCGAATCGTCTCGTAAAATATACTTGTCGATTCAGGTTTTGTTAACATTACATTTGGATTCCGAACACTCATTTAAGTTTGTACGGTTGAATGTTGAAGTTGTAATTCAAATTACTTGAATAATGTATTAAAAAAAAAATTATTGATTTAAGATTCTGTTCCGGTCAACCTTATAGAGTTGAATATTAAACCCACGATATTAACTCATAGAAATGAATTCTATGATTTAACATAAATCGTGTAATATCGCGTAATTTAACACTTTATTTTTAGTTACGAAAAATGAAACCAACTACACTGAAACCACTTTTAAAAGTAATATGAAGATTAATTTAATAAATAGTAGTGTTAACATGTATCCTTCCAAGGGCACAAATTAACAACTAAAAATTTACTAAAGGGAAAACATGATAAACAGCAGTGTTAACATGTATCCTTCTAAGGGCACAGATTAACAACTAAAAATTTACTAAAAAGGGAAAACTAGTATAATATCGCGTAGTCTAATACTTTATTTTCAGTTACGAAAGATGAAACCAACTACAGTAAAACCACTCTTAAAAGTAATATGAAGATTAATTTAATAAATAGTAGTGTTAACATGTATCTTTCTAAGGGCACAGATTAACAACTAAAAATTTACTGAAAAGGAAAAGGAAAAACATGTTTTATATCCTAAATTTTTAATTAGGGTACAGGTTAACACTGCTCTTTAATAATTAATTTATATAGTTTGATCTTTAATGTAATAGTTGTAAATGTAGTGATTTGATGGTAAACACCACGAAGTTTATTTGTAGACTGCGATGTATACAAAAAGAATACTTGCTCAAAGTAGAATGTACACATTAATGACAGAGAATTTAAGATTCGTACTAATGTCAAAATTCAATAGTTTATCAAAGTAGACAAATTTATATTTTTATTGGATATTTTTATCTTTTGAGATTAAGTATGTTTTTACAGTTTTACATCTTGTAAATATAATAACAAATAATAAAAATTATATATTTTAACTTTAATTAATGATTTAACTCTCAACAAAACCAAAACGCCAACTAATTATTATAAATTAAAAATAAAACAATAAATAAAAATAATAAAAAGTAGAACTCGAAGAGAAGAAAAGTCATGTATACAATAAAATACACGAATTTAAAAATCTCAAAAAAAAAAAAAAAAAGTCGAAAAAAGAAAAAATTAAAAAAAAAAAAAAAACTAGTGACACCTGGCGTTCTTTTAAGAGGCGACGTTGGCCCCGAGCCGATCGTCGGCAGGAGATGACTGCGCAGCTGCGGCGAGAATCTCGGCGAGAGCCGCCATGGCTCGTACCTGCATCTCTAAAGCAGCTATGTAATCCGTCGCTTCTTCTAGAAGGTTCAAGCACGACGCCTTCCGGCAACCGGGAATCAACCGGCCGAGAACTCGTAGTTTCATATCGACAACCGGTAACTTCTTGTTCTTCTTCTTATTCATCATCTCCGTCGTCTTCAACTCCTTCTTCAACCGGTTACAGCCGATAACGGCGGCGACCTTAACTTTTCTATGTCTTCTCTTGAGTCTAAGACTGAGTGAACTCGCCAGCAGCGCTCGACTCCAGCGAGTCGCGCCTTTGGCGGAGACGGCGAGGACACGGTCGGCCGCCTCGCGGACATCGCGACCTCTCCCGGTGGTCTGACTTTGATTCCGACTGCGCACGTGCCGCAGTGCTTGTAGGAGCTTTGACGAGTAGATCTGTTGCTCCTTCTCCGTCCTCCATCGCTTCACCGTAGCGTTTTTGCCGCCGTCGGCGTCTTCTTGGCTCTCTATCCTCCGTCTCTTCCGCTTCGGCTCCATAGACGACGAAGAAGGAGACGTGCCGCAATTTGATTCGACATGATCGTTAGAGACGATAAACGACTCCATCAAGACAAGCAACGACGTCGTTTGATTTCGATATATATATATATATAAATATATTTGCTGGTGTTGTTGTTGTTGTTGATGATGAAAAAACTTGAAAGGTTTTTGGTTTTTGGTTTTGAGAGTGAGAATTTTTTGTAGAAGGAAGGTTTGGTTTTGAAGAGATTTAGAGGAGAGAGAGAGAGAGAGAGGAAATGGAGGAGGTGGTGGTGGTGAGGTGAGTGGACTTTTAAAAAAAAAAAAAAATTAAAATTAAAAGTCACGGGAATCCACGCGTCCATTGCTAAGTCACATTTATTATTAACTTTTATTTATTTATTTTATTTATCATTTTTTTTTATTAATTATTTATTTTATATTTATCTTAAAAATTGTATTATTGTATATACAGTATATGGATATATACATAAATTTTCAAATAAGTGTATCTTAATATAACTTCGTGAGGATATTGAATGTGAGCCACTAATTTTACATACTTTGACTTAAGTGTGTATGCAATTGTGAAAACTAGTTGCTCACATTTAATATCCTGGTAAAGTTATATCTTGATACACTGACCAGATTGGGACTGTGAATATATATATATTAAATACCGACTATGGTACAGTGACTCAAATTTACGATTCAAATTTGGGACATTTTCTACCTATTAGGATTTGGGGGGGTGGTGTATGCACTATCACTTTTTTAATAAAATTAATAAGTCTTTAGGGGTATAGCTCAACCGAAAGATTGACGAGTTTGGAGTTTTGACAAATGACTCATAAATTGGTGACTCAATAAATATATGGTCTATATATAGGCGGAGATATAGAAACCGAAAGAAAAAAAAAAATAAAAAATAAAAACAAACTTTTATAAATTAATAAGCATTTTCATTTTAAAATGAAAAAAAAAAAAAATAAGTTTTTTCATATAATAAATTTGTCGATCTAATATATCACTCATTGATATATTAATAATTTATTAAAAAGTATATAGAGGATTTATTATATGGTATTTTCTTGAAATATGAATTTATTGTTGATTTTTTTTATAATGTCTAAAGATTTAAGTCTAGTTACATATTAACTATATCGAAGGCGAATACTAGCTTCTTTAATTTTTGAGGATTTGGAGGATATAACAATAAATCTTTTAAAATAAATATAAATAATAAAAAATATCGGGTAAAATGTGACAAAAAATATAACTATATTTATAAAATTAAAAAAATTAGAATTGAACAAATTATTATTTAAATATAACTATATTAGCTTCTTATTTTTCGTGATGCATCTAAAATTCTGGAGTTAAATTCTTGAGATTTAATTTAGTAAAATATCATTAATGTTTTTAAGTGCTTATATATTGTCAACCTATATAAACGTTTAATATCTTTGTAAATTAATAAATATTATAATTGATTAATATACTTATAAGTCCTCATATTATTAATTTATAGATCCATTTAGTTATGGCTTGGACATCATTTTGTAATTTTTTAATGTTTGATGTTTTTTATTTTCTTTCTAAAGTATTACACTATCTATAAATGTGACGGGTTTTATCACAGAACTAATATCATATTACCCTTTAACGTTTGATGTTTGTCTCCTTATTTATTGCTAAACGTTATATATCATACCGGATTCTGACCAAAATGTCTCCGTATTTTTTGTGTATGTATATATATATATATATATATATATAATTGTTAAATTATTTCATGATATTATGAACAAGAAATAGAACTAAAACTAAAAACTATAATTAGTTGATTAATTAAACATTAAAATGGCTAATAACAAGACCTTGATTGCATATTTTCATCAAGCATGAGGACTACTCAATCTTGATTAATTGGTTGGATCATATCTTTTTTTTTTTTATTATTGAAAATATGTGCAAGTCATAAATATATTAAAGCTTTAATTGATACTCACATTCACAGAGGTGAGAATTGATTGATTGGCATGTGATTTTCATTAGTAGCCTTCACGACCTAAATGTGAATAGTGAATACATTTAATTACAATAGATTTTATAACTTTTTTGCAAAACATTTTTTTTAAAACATTTGAATTTTATAAATCAAAACTGATCAAAAACTATATATATTTTTAAATATTAAAAAAAAAAACTATATTCTTAAAATTTATTAAATTTGATTTATCAAACAAAAAGAATTATATTCGAAATAGTTTTAATGTTAAATATAAGAAAATGTTTGAAAATATATGTTTTTAAATACCAACTATAAATTTTCATTTTATAGAATTAAAAGAAAAAAAAATTAATTAATTATAAAGACTAAAAATGAATTTTCCAACTGCATGTCTCTTCCTAGCTTTCCTAGCTTCTCCCTAATTGTTAGACCAAGTATAATTTAAGTTTTTTTTTTTTTTTTTGAAACATTACATTAGTTCAGGATGTAGCGATGATAGACAAATTTGAACCCACAACTTTATATTTAATAAAATCGGGATAAATAGTTTCAATGTTTGAAAAATTCTCAAATTTTGTTCATGGGTAGATTTCAATGAACTTATCATCTACAAAAAATAATAATAATAATAATAATAATAATATTAATAATAAAATAAATCAAAATTTATAAAAATAGATGTAATTTCATCAACATTCTTACCGAAATTAAAATAAAGTATACCTCACTTGATATATATATATATTAACGTTCAAGTGAAGGATCATTTACTTTAATTTCGATCCACACCTTGATGAAATCACATCGATTTGTATGAATTTTAATATTAATTTTTGTATGAATGATAATTTCATTGAAATATACTTAAAAATAAAATTCGAGAAGTTTTCAAGTACTAGAATTATTTATCCCGATTTTGTTAAATATAAAAGCATCGAAAAAATGAGAGATATATAGGAAAATTCAAAAAACTAGTTATGGTGCTTGAAAAATTCCCAAATTTTATTTATAGGTATATTTCAATAAATTTACCATCAACAAAAAAATTCATATCAAAATTCATACAAATCGATGTGATTTCATCAAGTTGTGGGCCGAAATTAAAGTGATGGATCCATCACTTAAAAGTTATTTTATATATATATATATATATATACGGAAATTTTCCTATGAGGATGCTCTGATAGAATTATATAAGGACATTGAATGTGAACCACTCATTTTACATACTTTGACTTGGTATGTATGCACTTGTCAAATCACTTTTATAAATGAGTGGCTCACATTCAATATCATGATAAAGTTATATAAGGATGCCCTTATAGGAACGGGACCGTATATATTTATATATATATATATATATATGTGCATTAAACAAATTTTATAAATGGGCTCACATTCAATATCCTGATAAAGTTATATAAGGATGCCCTTATAGAAACGAGACCGTGTATATATATATATATATGCATCAAACAAATTTAATTATATTTGATAAGATGGTATTGACCGGTTACAAAATACTTCAAACAAATTTAATTGTATTTGATAAGATGGTATTAACCCGGTGGTTAGAGAAACTATTTTTCTTGTGAGACAAACTAAAATTGGAAAAAAAAAAATCAATTGAATTTGATGTATTCAAAGTGAGATGTTTATTTTTATTATATATTAGTTTATCGTGAAAATCATCTAAAATCACACATTAATATAACTCATTTTAAATTAACTTTAGAAATATTATATATTCACAATTTTTGGAAACTATAATGTAAATACAATGACACACTATAACTATATTATTTTTTATTTTGATTTTGCATAAAGAAAAAATATTTTTCAAAAATAGCTAGAATGGGAATTAAAATTTGATTGACATTTTAAGTTTAATAACTCCAAGATTAATTTATGATTTTAAAGCAATATATGGTGTTTGTTAAGACTAAACATTGCTTTAAGCTTCATTTTTGTTGAAATATTATTGTTCACGCAAAGCTAAGCTTAGTAGTAGGTAGCTTTTTTAATTAATACAAATAATTAATAATTGTTCTTCAATTTGTTTTCTTATTACTCTTCATTTTTTTTAAAAAAAATTAGGAAAAAGACATTAACAATGATTGATTGATTGATTAATTTCATAATTTGTTTGGATTAATATTAAGTCCAGACTCCAGCAGAAGAAAAAAGAAAGAAAAGAAAGAAAGTTGTAAAGAAAAGCAAAAAGTCAAGAACAAGAAAATATCTCATTTATTTTCCTAATTTTATTTCAACAAGAAACCAGTTAACATCATAAAAAGCCAAAAAGGTAACATGTCTTAAATTAATTGTTTAAATAAATATAGGCTATTTGTTGACGATTTTAAAAAATAAAAATAAAGATATGGTGTCATTTTTTTTACATAAAAAAACATGGGTAATCTTAAATAAAGTAATTCATGTGTTAAATAATTGATTACAAAAATAATCTTTTTCATCTATTTCAATAATTCAATTAAGTATAACAGTGTTTAGCTTCTTTGAAAGTATTTTTTTAAAATAAAGATTAGTAATAATATTATTTTTCATTTGTAAATACAATTAAAAATAATTTAACATTTATTCAATTTTTTTTTTTTTAAATATTACATAAATTCAGGATTATATAGAGGGGAGGACTTGAACCCACATGCCACAACCTCATGGTGTATATGTGAGAGGTATATCATTGGACCAACCTTATCTCGTCAATATTTATTTATTAGAAATTGATAACAAGAATTGCCAAATTAAACCCAATACAAATACGATCTAAAAAACTATTCGCACGATCATTTTTGATTATCTAAAAAATGATTTTTGACAAATGCCTTACATGCCTATATCTACCCTCATGATTTATAATTTAATAAAGATCGAAGCAAGGATTTACTGAAACCTAATAAAATCACGGTCTACTCACGATCACTTTTGATTATTAAAAAACTATTTTTGACGACACTAAAAGCATTTTCACATGCCAATATATATATAATCTACCCTCGTGATTTATATGATAAATATATAAATTTTAAGTTGGCATGTGGTCTCAATCATCTTTACTTGCTTGCAAAGATTAATTTTATATAAACTAAGGTCAAACAAAACAGGCTACTCTAATTATCTATAATAACACTAAAATACAACAATAATTATAATAATAAGACTTTTAAGACCTTGTTTGGTTTGGTGGTTTTTTTTTTTACATTGAAAGTCATCTCTTGGCCGGTAAACGTTTCATTTTCGTTTTTTCAATGTACCATTTGCAGGGTTTGATTTTTTTTTACCTAACTTTAGCCAAAGTAGTAGTCAAGAACCAACCATCAAATGGACATGACTGCCTATAAATGGACGATCCAGATTTGTTATGAAAACTTTATTATGATCATTAGATTAAGGATAAATTCATATCAGGCGAACCTGAAAAATAAATCAGTGATAAAAGATGAATATAAGATAGATTGTAAATTTGAATTCTTTTAAATTTAACAAACAACAGTATATATATTTTTTCCCGTTCCGTTCAAAATATTGACTTATTTCTATACTTATCTACTAAAATTCATCATGACTATAATCGTGTCAAAATTCGTTAAAAACCCACTCAAAAGTCTTGTCTAAAACTATTTAAAAACCTCTTATAAGATCTCAAAATTGATCTAAAACCTTTTCTATCAGAGAATTCACCAACTAGAAAAATAAATCAACAATATCATAATTATGTAAGAAAATTTTGATTTATGTTTTAATCAAATTTTTGAAAAAAAGATGTGTAATTTGAGGACCATAACCTTAATATATAACAATTAGATTATTATAGGTTTTGCTATTTCTAATTTGGCCCCTCATCAAATTAGATATAGCACTTTGATATCTACATATTAATTCCATAACAATTATACTCTTAAGCCTTAATACTTTAAATCTTAATTAGATCACTTTAATTTAGGTTTAACCAAAAATAACACAACATATTTAATATTTACATGTGTGGCGCCACATGATGGAATTTCCAATAAATTATAGTATTTTAACCAAAATTGAAAGAAGAATTCATATATTTATATCTTAAAAAAGTGAAATAATATTCTTGTCAAATAAATAAGAAAACAAAAAACATGTCACAGCCGCTGTCTCCTTATCTTGTCTTGAAAGGCCGGCATGTAATATTTAGAATATAAATATAAACATACTGTACTATATATTTAATTAATTGTTAATTAATTTAATTCGAAGGACTCTTTTAGTATTTTATTGGATTTAACCCAAGTGTTGGCCTCCACTTGCGGTTTTTTTTTTTTAGTCTTTTGTGTGTGTTTTTGGATGTGGGGCTTATGATATTTGTTTTTATTCAAAGAAATTATTAGTGGGTGCAAATAGAAAAAACCAGATAGAGGGAAAAAAATTATAAAAATTATAAAAAATTATATAAAAAAATTAAAAATAAATAAATAAATAAATAAAAAGGAAGAAAAAGAGAGAAGCCTCCCATGTGGTTGTTTGCATACCACTTTCTATCGATCTTATTATTAGGTTTTTTTCTTCTTCGTCATATTCTGATTTTTGGTATGGAGTCTTTATTTTCTTTGTCGTGGACACATTCAATCCACATTGATTTACCAATACATTTTTATGTTTTTTTTCTTCATATTCTTTTGTTGATCTCTTTTTAAGAAAGTTTTAGGTGAAACAGATGTATCATTCTTCGAATTTATTGATCGTCTATAACTAACTACTTTCATAGCAACCTTTTATTGAAATTGATATATAGGATTATAATCTAGTATAGATGTTCAAATATTTTTTATTTTACATCAAACATCATCATTGTTGAATGTATCTCACGATTAAGGTTTGTTTTCCGTGGTAGTGTTACTAAAAATAAAACAACAAACTTGATAATTCTTAGAAAATATTGATCTTCATATATAGATGATCTATTTAACCAATAAACATCGTCATATGTATTTTTATTGAACTATCAGATTTGATAATTGTATAGATGACATGATATATCAGCTTTATAACGTTTATACTGTCTGTTTATCGTGATTTAAATATTCCTTTAATGGTTTTATTGGAAGGAGAGAAGAGGAAATCTTAAGAGCAATCAGATTGAGAGCCCCATTAGGTGCGTGACATGCCAGAGAGGCTACCTCCTTGCATGAGACATGCTTCAATGTCACTAAGGAAGTGTCAATTTTTATTATTTATTATTTATTATTATATAAATTTGATTCATGTATCACTTGGACCAAGATTTTGGTCTTTCAAGTCACCCATAATTCAAAGAACCACACACTAATATATATGCATGACCTGCCAGCGCTGCCACTAACATTTAGTGGCCTCAATTGCACCATCTTTGATTTTTTCTTATATATTCTATTTGACAACAAGTACTTCTACATTTCAGTACTTTTGGTAGAATTATTGGAGTTAATGTCAGATAGAATTTCCTTTTACTTAAAAGAATGATCAAAAGTGAAATACAATATTTTATAAAAAAAAAAAAAAAAAAAAAAAAAAGAAAGGTGAAATACAATAATTATCATGTGCGAAATTCTTACACGTTTTTTCCTTACCAAAAAGACAACGTAACATTACAAAATGAGTTTTATATCGTTGCAGAGTAATTTGTACGGCCGTACACACTCCCCCAAAAATGATAATGTTATTTTATAACATTAAAAATTAAAATAAACTCTATAATGTTACATATAATCGATCTCACATTAAAAAAAATAAATAAATGTAGGAATCCTACTTCTGAAACTTGGCTAAGCCAGGTTAGTGAGTGAGGGGACATTACTTCCTGACCCAATTTTTTTTTTTTTTTAGAAGTTTATTTTACCTTTTCTTTTTTTTTTTTTTTTTTTAAGAAGTTTATTTTACCTTTTCTTTTTTTTTTTTTTTTTTTTTTTTTGTTTGCATTTTTCTATTAAAATTATATTAGTTATTCAAATTTATCCCAGATACTTGAAACTGGCTTCGTCTTTCTCTCTATACATATTATAATGTATTCCTTGATTATGTATGAGCATTTTATAAGTTATCTAATACATAACGGTTAAGTTTATAGATTTTTTACATCCGGACACATTAAGAGTCAAAATCCTTACAATTTAGAAATCTAAATCCGTGACAGATAAGATACAAAAGAGACCGTTTACTTGTCAAATTAAAGCATTAATCAAAGGAATTAATCATAGTTTAAAAATGACTAATGACTATGAGAAATCAAAATCATATTTAAATCAAGAACCCATGTTGGGGAGCAATGACTCAACATTAATAATTGTTTGTCTCATGTGATCATAGGTCTTAATGGTCTTTTAATAATAATTATTTATCAATTAATTTGTTAATTTCAATTAAGCTTAATTTCTTGAGAATTATTTTAATGGTTGGAGAGCAATAATTGAAAGCTGATTGGGTGCTGCTCCATAGAAGGTAGCCACCAGAAGAGATAAGCAGGAATATTGTTTTGTCATTATTTATAATAATGAAGTGCTTTTGCTATAAGATGCATACTAGAGTACGTTTGGAAGAACTTCTCAAATAGATCTTTTAGAAGTAAATCTTTTAAAGGTAGAGCTTTTAAATAAAAGTCGTTGGTCGTTTGGTTGTCCATCAAAAGAGAATAGAATGACCAAAATACTCGAACAAATATTAAATTATAGGGTTATATTGAAAATTTTAGTTTTATTAAAAAAACTTCAAAAGATTTATTCGGAAAAGCTTTAAATTTAGGCTTCTCCAAGTAGACGTAAAACAACCTTTTTAATTAAAAAAGTTCTATTAACTAGTAGACAAACTTTTCCAAACTAATACAATTTAAGCACTTCTTATAAAAAGCACTTTCAGCTGGTTAGAACAAGTCTTTTTATAATAATAAATTCAGTCTTTTATTAATCAGTGCATATATATCAAAAATTTTAAAATCAGTAACAGAATTTGTATCCTCACAAGTTTACTACATATATATCATTTTTAATGTGTACTATTGGAGCGTGTTTACTAGTCGTTAATGAAGAAAATTAAAAAAATCAAGTTCCGGAAACATATAATTAGATTTCCGATTATTTTTAGCAAATACCATAATTACAAATCAAGAATTAAGTTTTCTTTCTCTCCATTTGGATTCTTTAGAATGATTCTTAATATTAAACTAACTGAAAGTAAATCTGAAATAATTAGTTTGAGAATAAGCAAGTACTCAGTTCTATTTAATGTAATATTTCCAACAAGACAGTCTAAAACTCAGAGCAGGAAATCTACTAGAAGCAACATAATTGCTTTGAGAAGTACTTTTTTAATTCAAGAAGCAACAAAGGTTGAACTTATATATATATATTTCAAGTACATCATTTGTTCAATATAAGATTAAAATCTTTGTATAGGATAAGTTTAAAAATTGCAAACCAACAAATCTTAGACACTTGCATGTATGTATTACTTGATCAGATTAGATTTCATTTGTTAAATAAATTAAATTTACTTGATCATGAACAAACGAAATCCAAATGGAATGGGTTAATTAATTAGTTATCGATAAAGAATGAATACTAGACAAGTTATAAATTCAGACATCTTCAATAGTACACGTTTACAATTTATATTGGCTGCTCTGAATAAGTGTTTGTTTGACCCGAATAAGTTTAAAAATTATTTTCATATAAAATTTTAAGATCAAATTATTCTCATAGTTTTATAGTCGAAAGTTTGTTTTCATTTCTGTGTGTGAGATTAAATATTTCTTGATTATGAGAGTAGATATTTGAACCGTTTATGTATTGTTTAATCTCGATAAGTCCCGATAGATCTCTCATACATTCAATATTAAATTTTTTTTTTTTAAAAATAATGTCAAAAAATAAAAGGGAGATTTGGTTGAACAAACGCGTTTTAGGCAGTCACAACTTGTAATTTTAAAATATATAATTAATTAATAAATTAATGCTTCTCACATGATTTGATTAATTAAAAGCTTGTAAAAAAGATCTTGATTCTCATCTACTAATTTAATGTTTGCTAGCTACTTTGCTAGGTATGTAGGGAGCTAAATTGCCATTAAAACAAATTAAAAAAATTAAATTAATTAATAGCACGAGTGTTTGGCTTGGTGAGCAATCTATCCAATCCATTGCTTACACTAAAAACAATGACCATAATTATGATCATATAATTGATTAATTATAAACAACTGCAAGCTGGCACCTATGGAGGGACCTCATATTATATAACAAGGAAAATTTGTTTATTTGACAACTCAATGATTGGAACAAAAGCAGTCGGCGTCTGTGAGTCACCGGAATAAGTCTTCCTAAGCATATGGTATCCCACGTTATCTATACATCCATTGAATATTAAACAATATGATATATGTTATCGTGTAGACATATCATATCATAAGCAGTGCCGGCTAGAGACCTATGCATATTAGGTGGTTGCCTAAGGCCCTGTCTAAAACTTCTATAAACTTAGGTTCTAATTTTTTTTTTTTTTTTTTTTTTTTAAAATTATCAAATTAGATAGTTTCTTAACTTCCAAACACTTTTTATTTTTTATATTTTTTTATTAAATAACTTTTCTAATTATCACACATTTTTATTAATTTTTTAATTCTCATTAGACTGTAATCCAACATTAACTAAATTAAAAGATTTATAATCTACAAATAGTGAGTACAATAAATATATATATATATATAAATATATATATATATATATATACATACTGCCAATGAATGTAATGACTTCAATCTGAGAAATCCAGAATTGGTGCTCTTTACCACCAATCCATATTGATTGTTCTTTTTAATTCTTATCAAACTCTCTCAACAAGTTTTATTTGTCTTTCATCAAATACTATCGAATAAGAGTGATTATACTATGTCAAAAATCAAGATAGTGTAAATACAATAAAAAAAAAGTATATTAAAAGTAAATATTGAATAAAACTTTTTAGAAAAAATCAAATACAAAATTTGAGTATTTTTCTACTACGGAAATTAAATAAATTTTATTTAAAAAAAAAATTCAATATCAATTACAAAAAGGCCTAATTATAGTTTTTTCCTCTAAGGCCTCAAATACCATTGAGCTGGCTTTGATCATAAGGTTGATGACATGATATGCTACCCCGATCAAAGTCTTTCTTCTATGTTACTATATACCATATAGCCCCCGAACTTTAGATCGATACCGGAACCTTTGTCAAACACTTTAATTTTTAGGAAATAGAAAACTATAAATTTTGGTTACGTAAATATTTATGAGGGGATTCAAACCTCAAATCTTCTAGTACTAATTAGCAAACCATATGAATGACTATTTCGCTAAAGTCTATATCTTGTATACACCGTTTAATTAAGCACAATAACTTGACAATGACCCCTACATGCTGGCCTCTTCATAGTTTCATTCTTGTATACAACGCTTAAGCATAATAATATGAAACGTCTGTTGTATACACCGCTTAAATATAATGACGTGACATGTTTGTCTCACCGAATATTTGTTATATTGAAATAATCTAATCCTAAAATTTAGCATGATTGATTGATCTCTTAAATGGATGTCTCAATAAATTTGCAAAACTAACATCAAACCAATGTAGACAGAACAATTGACTTTTTCCTTGTCTCCCATAATTGATACAATAATTTTTTTAATTAGTCTTGTCAATTCCAGTACATAGATAATTTAGGTCATGTTAGATTCAGAGACATAAATCAAGATCGCTCTCAAATTCAATATGAGTTGAATTTGTGCATTACTTGTAATTCAAGTAATGTTTCCAGCAACAAAGAAAACAATTTCATCCAAGAAATGAAAGAGGACTAGTAATGTTTCATGAACCAAAACCTTAAAAAAAAAAAAAAAAAAAACACTAAGAAGTTGTATAGTAATTCACTGGAAGCCATCCAATTTCTTCGAATTTATCGAAACTATCGGTTCCTGCTGATCGGGACCTTACAGGTTGTGCACATGGCGTTGCTGTCAGCGGGCAGCTGGTAGCTGTAAACTGCTTGTCGAAGTTTTCGGCTTCACGGTTTAAACAAGAGTAATTTCTGCTGGGGGTGTGTCTGGTACTTCTTCTTGGAAGGGTACCTCAAATAGAAGGGATTGGTACAGGCTGACTTCATATTCTTTACAATAATAAACCTGAAAAGAAAAAAGGTAAAATCATCCGCATTAAAATAATCGAAAGTTCCTACCGGTGGAAGTTATTTTGCAAATCTAGAATTTTTCTAGAGTAATAACAAATGTTCACATCGTTAATGCATATAATACGAGACTCATGAATAACGTGACAGTGGCCCCTGCAAGCATGCCTCTTCATAGCTTCATTCCTGAATACAGCGCTAAAGCAAAATAATGTGACACGTCTATTACATATACTGCTTAAGTATAATGACGTGACATGTCTGTCTCACCGAATATTTATTACATTCCAATAATCTAATCCTAAAATTTAGCATGATTGCAAAACTAAATGTAGACTGAACAATTGACTTTTTCCTTGTCTCCCATAATTGATATAACAATTTTTTAAATTACTCTTGTCAATTCCAATACACAGATAATTTAAGCCATGCTAGATTCAGAGACATAAATCAAGATCACTCTCAAAATCAATGAGTTGAATTTGTGCATTACTTGTAATTCAAGTAATGTTTCCATTAACAAAGAAAACAATTTCATCCAAGAAATGAAGGACTAGTAATGTGTCATGCACCAAAACCTTTAAAAAAAAAAAAAAAAAAAAACACTAAGAAGTTGTATATTCACTGGATGCCATCCATTTTCTTCGAATTTATCGAAACTATAGGTTCCTTCTTATCGAGACCTTACAGGTTGTGTACATGACATTGCTGTCAGCGGGCAGCTGGTAGCTGTAAACTGCTTGTCAAAGTTTTCGGCTTCACGGTATAAGCAAGAGTAATTTCTGCTGGGGGTGTGTCTGGTACTTCTTCTTGGAAGGGTACCTCAAATAGAAGGGATTGGTACAGGCAGACTTCATCTTCTTTACAATAATAAACCTGAAAAGACAAAAGGGCAAAATCATCTGCATTGAAATAATCGAAAGTTCCTACCGGTTGAAGTAATTTTACAAATCTAGAATTTTTCTAGAGTAAAACGAATGTCCACATCGTTAATGCATACATTACGAGACTCGCGAATATGAATATGAGAAGCATGAACTTATATATAATTAAATTGAATGTAGTATGTTCGATGCATCGAATTGACATGTTGCTCCATACACACTCTTACGTTTTTTTCGGTCATTAAGAACAAGATAGTTAAAAAAAAAGAGATATATACCTTGCAACTAATTCTTCCTGTCGAAGCTGATGGAGACGATCTCCTAAAATGAAATGCTGCTGATCCTTCCGGACTAAAATTCCCATCCAAGGGATCTATAATCACTGCATTTTCAGGTTCAACATCAACACTGAATTTACTGCGTGCTTCCTGCATTAAGAATAACGAAGCAGAATATTATAACCCAAAAACGAGCATGCCACTGTTGAATTTATGCACAAATAAGTTGGTTTTTTAAGTGATTTCTTTACCTTTGAGAAATGGTACTCTTTCGGTAATGATATTTTAAGATTAAGGTTGCCTTCATTGGACAAACCACCATTAACAACAACGGTCTCAGTGTCGGCTGATGAACGCCTTCTGAGGCGTTTTGGAGATCTGGATTTTGGCATAGGAGGCTGAACTCCTTTTAGCTCTAAAGTAAGAAGTTCAGCTTTTTCCGAGTTCAAGTCTAGATATCTGACAACGCTATTGTTTGTATCAGCTATGAACAGCTTTCCTGCAAATTAAGCACGAACCACCTTTAGTGAGTACTTTCTACTAACTTAAAGCAAAGTAACAGAATCACTAATTTGAGAATTGTTTGTGGCTTGTGAATAGGAAAGAAAGTATCACCGTTTTCCGCTTCGATGATTCCTGATGGCTCTGAAAGCTGCAAGAACATAATAAATGCATTAAAGTGAAATTTCAGGACACCATGTAATCGAGAATACAATTATCTAACTTTCTAAGAAGGTAATGATACGATTTCTAACCTGAGCTGCTAGGGCTGTTCCGTCCTTGAAACCAGCCTTTCCTGTCCCCGCTAGGGTAGTGACCCTATTATTAGCTGGATCAAACTTCTTGATCTGAAAATTTCAACCCAAATGAGATGAGAAATTAAATCAAGCAGTTAAACCATGCTGAAGCCGTTGGTTGGAACCATGAAATCATAAAATGTAATCCTCAAACTAAATCTAGTACACATTTATTAAGTACTTGATATTTCAGATGGAAATCAGGTCAATTTAACAAAAACATCTAAAACATTCAACAATGAAAGGTTATAGCAGTTGAAATATTTATTAGTATCTTTAACCGTGATTTAACTACCTCGTGATTGTAGCTATCTGCTATATAAATTTGACCGTTCTTTGCACACAAGACACCTAAAGGATGTTGAAGAAGTACTTCAGACCCTATTCCGTCATGGTCTCCAAACTGCAACGGTCAAACATTTACTACGATCAGGTGCAAAATACAAATACATAATGAACTTTAATCTTCTTCAAAGTTTGAATTTGCCTTTCATATGTATCATGAAAACAAAATATTTTCTAAGCAGTAACTAGTTTCTAAATATTTTAATTGAGTTACCTTGAACAAATTGTCCGAGAAAATGGGGTCACCACCAGCTAGCAATCTTGATCCTCCTGTTTTGAGATTGAGTGCTCGTATGGAGCTACTCTCACTATCAGCAACATAGATCTCCATGAAATCTACATATAAGCATCGAAGTCAGCTTCCATACAATGGCTTGAACAAGCAAAGAAATTTCTATAGCAGTTCAGAATAAAAAAGCCATCAAAATATCTTGGCACATTACCAGGGGATAATGACATTCCAGAAGGCTGTGCGAATGATGTGTTGGTAGAGCTACCTCAATAAAAAAAGTAAACGAGTGTCAAATTTCCGGGAGTATCGGGATAGTAAAAAACACCCCACAAATAAACATAAATTTTGAGACAACTGAAATCTTGCTCTTTGAAATAATGCAGCTATCATAAGTTCAAACCAATAAAAAAATTTAAAAGTGTGACAAGGGAAATTTTTTTTTCTTTGTACTCAAATGGGAACTTTTGAATTGAAAAGGATGAAGTCAACAAGTTAAAGCTGATAATAATTGTTACAATATAATATACAAATTTCATCTTTCGCTAAGTGACTTCTACAAATTACATGTGCACTAAAAAGATGGAAAGCCTGAAATTATGGAGATGTAAAAGAAAAAAGGACTGATTTCTGATCATTTCTATTGACTATCATGATTCTTTGAATTACCTTGATCCATTCAAGTTCCTTTCATAGCCATCACCACTAAAAGCTTTAGTAACTCCATCCGGAGTATTATGTACCCAGATTTGATGCTGGCCAGCCATTGCAATGTAAACTTTCTTGTTGATTGGCTCAAAACAGACATCCCAAGGAGAGTTGAGGAGCTGAAAGAAATGAACAGAAACTCCTTACTATTAACAATGATGCAAATTCACTAAATAAACGTGGCAATTCTTTTCGGTGAATCATTAAGGTTACAGCAAAAAAATGAGTTATATAGTTCAAGTTTTCCAATCTTGCCTGAGAGGTTCCCTTTCCTCCCCCTTCATAGTCAGAACCTTTGGTTCCATTTCCAGCAAGAGTCCGCACTGTATCATTTACAAAATCAATCTCCCTACAATACAAGAAGTTGAGTTTGAAACTGGTTCATGAAAGGTTATGAGGACGATGCTATTGATATTATTCCCAAATAATGACTTAAATACGTCTCATAGTGAAGGGCACGGTTATGATTTTCAACATATAAACAAATCATTGCTACAGGTATCTTGATCAAGAGAGTTTTCAAGTAGCCACATACCTCAAAGCATGGTTTTCAGTATCAGCGACATAAAGGATATTTTTCTTTGCATTGTAAGCCAGGCCCTAGAAAAGCATATAATAACAATGTTAGTAGTAATGTCTGCAACCGTACACAATAGAAAGATAGCACTTATATTGAAAAGGTGGTCAATATTGTAGAAGGTGAAGGCATTAACTCAATCCTTACTTGAGGACGGTTAAAGGTGGCTTCATCAAAAGAACCATCACGTAGACCCTCCTCTCCTGAGCTCCCAATTTGGACAATAAAATTCCCATCTAGATCAGTTACCACCTGTATTCCAGATGTGACAAGACAGTTTAACAACAATCCAAGTACAACATATATATATATATATGCCACTATTAAATGAAAAAGGTAAAGTAAAATTCCTTCATATAGATTACAGTTGATGATGTCTTCCAAGAAAATAAACAAACTTTTCAATAAGGAAATCCCCATGGAAATTTTATTCTTCTCAACATGACCAGTTTGCCATAGAAGATTTCGGGTATCTTTTAGAGGTAGGCCATTTGCGATATCGGTAGCCATCTTGTATAATTTCTGAATTAATGTTTGCTAGAGTTCTTGAGTGATTCTATATCTATATTATGTTATGTGGTTTTAGGTTCTTTGGGTTAAGGTCTCAACTATTTTCTTATTTTAGTTTGCATATATATTCCCATAGATTTAAAGTTAGGAGAGTCCGTAAAGGTTAAGCCGATTTCTCCCTTTCTTGTATTTTTCTTCTCTACATCCTCTCTCACTCATTCTTCTTCTTTATTCTATTGCTTTATATTTTGACTATGTTCAACAAGATATTGTTAGGGGGGGCTTAATGGCCTTGAAGGTCAAAGTTGTTAAAAACCTTAAAAACCGTGAGCTAAATGAGACCAACGTTTGTCAAATTTGATCTAAATATCAATTGGCTACCATGAATAGTATTTAAAATTGTGTAGTCTACAGTCTACACACCATCCAAACTTCACCCTGCATCTCTACTACTGATTTCTTGGGACTAGCAAGAAAATATACAGCTAAAAATGCAAGTGTGCATGTGTCACAGAGAGAGAGAGAGAGAGAGAGAGAGAGAGAGAGAGAGAGAGAGAGGACCTACTATTCTGTTATGGTTACTATCTGAAATGAAGAGCCGGTTGTTGAGGATATCAATTGCCAGCTTACCAGGAAATTTCAAAGGAGATGTAAGTAAGCGAGGATCGTTATCTTTCTCCAAACTCAGGGGAAGTGGAGTGTTGTCTAGGAGCTTCTTTTCACCATAAAACAGAAGAGCTGCTTCAACTAAATCATCAAGATCCTTAAGAAAAAAGAAAACCATTTTAATTTTCTTTCTTAATCACATATCATGTCCATTTCTTGACATATATCAAATCAAATTATCATACAATTGCGCATATATTGAAAAAAATGGAGCTGAATGTTAACATTGTCAAGGGAAGCGAAGAAGAGGGTAATCAGTACCTTCCGGCGGCCTTCACCTGATAGCTGTGCCAATAGCTTACCATTAGGCGCAACAACGGAAAATGTAGGCCATGAATTTACACCTAGCTCTCGCCATAAATTCATATCTCCATCATTGACAACCTAAGTCAAGAAAAGTGAGTAAATAGACGTTTAGCTCATTAAATTACTAATAATGGAAACAAATGAAGAGACGGAAGATTAAATAATTCGATAATACTAGAAGAATACTAAACATCCTCCTAATTGTATAAGGCCAAAAACATACAAACTTAGCTTATTTGACATTCAGTTAACAGTACTTCACAAGATTGGGGCATTATTCTTAATCTTAATAATCATATCACTTAATGGATTTTGGAAGCCAGAATTTACATTCTTCAAAGGAAAGCTTGTCATACCAAGCAAGTGGACACAATGTCTATATGAATAGACGTGAGCAAGAGTAAGAAATTAGCAGTATGCAAATACATCCATGTTCAACATAGTAAGGTGGAAGATGACCATATAGATTGTGTAATGATAAACAAATTTCCTACTAAGAAAGGTTATCATACGGATTATTTACAGGCTCCATTTTATTAGTTGAAAATCAGGATATTTAAATGACAAGAGAAAATTAGCTTCTTTTTTTTTATGAGAGAGAACCCAATAAATATCTGCTGTACAGTATCCAAGATACTTTCAAGAACTATCATGACTCTGCTTACATCAAGTCACGAAACAATAGACTTACAGGATGAGTGATGCCATAACGTAACACCGCATTACGGATGGCTTCTAAATCTTTCTCATTATCGAACTTTGCTGAATGTACTCCCACAACAGTGAACTGCAAAAAGATAAACACATATGAAACACATGTTTTAATAAGTGAAGCCAATCAACTCATAATCCCGTCATTTAATTATTGTTGATTATATAGATGAAACATCCAAAATATATGTATCTCATGTATAAGTCCATACAATGAGAAACTTCAAATAGCAAAGGGATTCAGACATAAATAATAAAAGAGGAGGACTTTACAGGCATGTCTCTGTACTTCTTCTCCAGATACTCTAAATCTGGCAACACATGCATGCAATTTATACAGCAGTAGGTCCAAAAGTCCAGCACAACCACTTTTCCTTTCAAATCCTGCTCAAAATATTAAAACAGTTCAGAATTAAGCTTTACTCTATGTCAAACACCATACAAACTTAAGGTAAAACTGAAGAAAATTTTCCGAAATTAAATTGTGAATTATTCCCTTATTTAAGTCTGCTTGATATGCAGAGCCATTACCATATTATGAAACTTATTGTGAATAATAAGCAATTTATTTACATTGAGCTATAACTGTGTTAGTTCAAAACAATTATAACAGCCCGAAAGGCAACATTATGTCTTGACAGTTCATAGCCTTATTGTTTCTACTACTTACCGGTAGAAATGTTTTTCCTTTTTTGTATTTATTGACTGCCCCCAAGACATAAGCCTCGGATACAGTTGTTTGGAATGGCAATGCAAAATCATTTAATTTTTGTAAAATTTTCAGTTGTTTCCTCTTTCTTCGATGATTTATTTATCATTGTTATTATTTTGTCATGGGAAAGGAGCAATAGTTGGAGGGGTTGGATTATGTCAGTTTGTGTGTGGGTATGACTTGGATCATATCGATGCAATAAACCAAAAAATGTGTTAGTTTATGTCTATAATGCACTTCCATTAAATTTTGAGTTCAATCATTTACCCTGCGAAACTGAAGTGGAGCTGTATTCAACCAATCAAGTTTTGTTGGAAATTCTGGCACAATAGTAGTAGACTCCCTAATACAGTGAAAGATGATATGGTTAAAACAGATTAAGCATAGATATGAAGAAAAGCAACTACGAGGCACACACCTTTTTTCAACATTAGATATATAGTTCACAAATTGCTGGACTCTTTCTGATCGAGATGATTCTCCTACAACAAATGAAGACAATAAGTTCATGTCGTTTCTTTTGTTGTGACTCTAATTCAACACCAGATATATGAATGTATATATAAAAAAAAAATGGAAACGAAAGTTAATGTCAGAAAGTGAAACGAAAACAGCAGAGGAACGGAAGGAGGATACAACCATGTGAATATGTTTAACCTGAAATATATTGATACCTTCAGTCTGATTGAAAGATGGACGGTTGATTCCAAAAAGCATATTCCAAATAGCTTTAGGAGATGCATATTGCATTGCCTGTGAAAGCATGGTAAAGTTATATGCTTGATAACAAGAAAAGTAGTTAAGAAACATTAAATAGCCTCTTTAACATAAATATAACAAAAGCTTTAACAGTTTTCCAATAGAATTTGGTATGTATACCTTCCAGTTTGAAACGGCGAAGAAGAGACAAGAAAGTGAAATGCCTAAACTTCCATATCTCAATATTTCTCGCCTAGAACCCTGCAACCTGTCCATAAATTAATTCTGCAACCTCAAGCTGAAGTATTTGTACATTTGCTTCTTTTGAGAACGATCTTTGGTAATAGATTTTCTCATGCTGATAATCCAAGTTGAGCATAATTCTAAAATTAACTTTTCGAAAGAAGGCATTGCAGTAGCGATGAAGGAAAAAGATTTACTTAATAATTAAAGGAGCAATATATCAAGTGCTGCTTAAACTTGAAAATTATATTTGTCGGGAGAAACAAATATTTTGATTAAGTGGGAAAAATATCCAAAATTAATTAATAAGTGACAAAAAATAAGGATTGATGTGAATAGCCAACAATTGTTTTGACTCAAATTTGGCAGATGCAGAAGCTTTCTTACCCCATAATTGAGAAACCGTTCTCGTTGGTAACACTTGTATCCTGGGTGGAACTTTCATCTGTTTTTTCTTCAGGTATCGCTGATAAATTTTGTGAGAGAGAATGCAAAGAATGAGGTTCCGGTGTCTTCCCATCTGCAATGATACTTCTTTGTTAGATCTTATCGTGCCGGAAGATAATAATTTTAACGTTTACCTGGGAAAGAGTTAGTAGGAAAATATCATCAATGAAAAGTTCTAAACCAAAGATTATAATCTCAGCAAATCAAAAATCAAGGTCCACTTTATCAATGCAAGAGAAAATGTTCCCGTACATAATACCCATTACAAGAAAAATTATCTAACTGAAAAACACGGCTCTAAAAAATGGCAGTTTTGCTTCAGCGTTTTACATTATTGATGATACTGGTACCAAAAAGAAAATACTTGCAGATATTCTCAGAACTACATACTGCCACCAGAGCCACCACTGAGAATATCATCAAGTGAAACATTTCCTATATCATTTCTGACAAGCGATGGATTGGCATCTTTTAGAGTCTCCTCTGTCAACGTAGTTTTTACGGCTATACATCTGTAAGTAGCAGAGAATTAATATCATTTACACTGAAAGCGAAAAAAGAAAAACCATATCCGCAACCATCTCAATCATATGGAAAAATGATTGAAAAGAACAATCCAAATGACTAATGATATATGCTATTATTTATGGGTAAGGAAAGAGAGCTAACTCGAATCCAGGATGTTGAGACATCCATGAAAACCAATTATTTTTTCTCATTGAAAATGTAATCAAACGAAACATGCATATCAGAACAGTTACCTCATTTGTGCAGCTTTAGCAGCCTGAACTCCAGCTAGTGCATCTTCAATAACGATACACTGGGAATGACAGAGAAAGACGGTTTCATAAACGTAACAAAGTTCATTTTCAATCCATGTTTTGTTCCAGCAAAACAATGCTTTACAAAATAGAAAAATGAGAAGCTATATTCAATAATATAGTAAAGTACAACAATTTCGTTGAGCCAGAAACGAGAAGAAAAGCCTCCAAACCGATGTCAAGTGTAAAGGAAATAACACGGCAGAATCTGTGGGCATACCTCACTAGGGGGCACATCCAAAATCTTTGATGCAGCTAAGAAAATATCAGGAGCTGGTTTCAAATTCTCAAAAGCATCTGCTGACACAATAGCATCGAACCTGATTTAAAGAGACCAACAAAATAATAAGAACATAAAATCTACGGCTCAAAAGGTCAAAATTAAGGAAAAATTTAATTATAAACGTGAAGGTTTGCACTAATTTGATATCAGAAATAAACATACATAGCATGCAAATTTTTCAGTAAATTAGCAACTTGCAAATTATAAAAAAGTACATTTGCATCAACCTTGATTGTCTTCAAAAACTTTAGAAGCACAGACCCGGATTAGATTGGCTTACATTGACAATGGTAAACCAGCAGCAGCCAAATTTGCATCAACCTTGATACGATCAGCACTAGAAGCAACAGCAACCTTTAGGCCTTCGCTTTTACACTGTTGTACAGCAGCAGTATAATTATACAATCTTTAAATGCACCAACGGGGTATTTTGATCATATCACTTATGAGCAATTTTCTTACAAACCTGATTAATAAGTTCAAGCGCACCCGGAAATCCTATTCCCGAATTTGGTTTTGCATACTACACAAAGTGACAGAAACTTCCACAGTGAGTCATGAGTTTCCTTTTTCTCACTGCATTATGTGTTTGACTTAATTAAAACCATATAAAAAAAAATAAAAAAATAAACATTAAGATTAATCACCTTTTCTAGATATATCTCAAAGAATCTCTTTTTTGCTGCTTCGGTGTCAAATCCCTCAACTCCCTTAACAGCAGCTACACCTCCTAAGAAGTTCGCTTCACCTAGTACATTTGTATCGAAAATGTAAGTACTTGGGGTTGAAAAATTAAAGTTTTATACCAAATCCGCACCTGCAAAAGTATTACACTGGTCCACATATTATATCAACATCTACAGTAAAATTTAAATAACTGATAAATTTCCCTACATTAAAATCTCTGTCTTTCCAGAATAACAGAACACGGTTGTCAATCAAACTTGTGAGATTCAATCTATTCAAAGATTGAAAATCAAAAAAGGAAGTAAAAAGTTTGAGCAGGTGATATCGATATTCAATACACAAATCTCTTTTAGTACTTCCTCAGTTAACCCTTTTGTTTCAATTATCCAAATGAGGTTAGCAATGAACTCCCTTAACAGCAGCTACACCTCCTAAGAAGTTCACTTCACCTAGTACTTTTGTATCGGAAATGTAAGTACTTGGGGTTGAAAATTAAGGTTACATATCAAATCCGCACCTTAACAAGTACTACTACACCTGTCCACATATTATATCCATCTACAGTAGTGTGGAAAATTTTAAAAAACCGATAACATTCCCTACATTAAAATCTATTTCTTTCCAGAATAACAGTGCAGGGTTGTCAATCAAACTTGTGAGATTCAATCATTCAAAGACTGAAAATCGAAAAAGGAAGAACAGAGTCTGAGTGGGTGATATCGATACACACATCTCTTTTAGTACTTCTTCAGTTAACAAGTTATCTCCTTTTGCTTCAATTATACAAATGAGGCCAGCAATGAACCATTATGACCATTACAAATTAAAACAGTAGCAGCATAAGTACACCAGTAGGTGAATTCACATTTTGTCACACAAGCATTGACCAAATTGAGTTTCATAATTTACGTTTCTCAATTAAATTAAAAACAACTGCAATATTCAATTCAAAAGTCACCAAACAATAAGTATCCAAAGAATTAGCAACCCCATAAAACAATTTTGAGCTAATCTAATCCATCAAATTTCAATTGAAAAACAAAATTCATTGAATTTACCAGTTCCCATGAAAGGCACAAAGTCGTCCACTGTAACTTCAACACCCATCTCAGCAAAAACATCCACACCTGCCCTTCTAGAAGGATCTTCACTGTCACACAACACTCCATCCATGTCAAACAAGACAGCAGACACTTTTCCCCACTCACTTGAGTTGGTTCCTGAAACATTCACATCTTTTGCTTCCACTTTTGTTGCACATGCTCTCACCACCAATCTGGGCGTGAAAATCGCTGGTTTCACTCTGCATTGGAAGAAAGAGCTCGAGACCCAAGTGGGTTTCAGTTGTTTGGAGTTTGAAGATGAGAAGAAGAAGAGTGTGGTTTGATGAGATGACAAAGAAGATGAAGGTGGAAGTGACAAAATTTTCATGTTTCTCTGGTTTCTGGTTGTTTGTCTGCCAACTGATTTTGTTCTGGATGTTATATTAGGTTGTTTTAGGACGATATTACCCTTGGTGTTTTTAAAATGTTCATGTTAAATCTTTAATAAAATAAAATGAGTATTACTAGACGTTATAAATTTTTTTCCTAAACGATGTGGCACGTGAGGTGTCATGATCTTATAAATCATAAGATTAGAGCATCTTTAATGGTAATGTGACTGACATTTGAAAAAACGGTGATACGTCAACATTGTTAAGGCAATTGCTTTATATGTGGCATGTGACTAAACTTGATAGACATCCAAATAAAAAAGTGATCTCTAATGCTTCACTTATAAAATATATGTTTTTAATGTCGTGTCAATTTATTATTGGTCTCCTTAAATATACTTTAGAATTGTTAAATAAAATAAGATAAAAGACAATAGTGGTTGCTGATTGGGCTAACAAGACAACCATCCAACAGACCGTTTGAAATCAGAGAGTCATGTTGATAGCCTCTAAAAAAAGTTGTCATCTCTGTTTGAAATTATATTAAAGAGGTTGAATTGGGGATGAATTTTTTAACAAAATGGATGTCCATCCTACGTGACATCTAATTTACTCACAACCAACATTAATATCGGAGATATTGTTATGCGGTGATTGGTGTGATGTTGACACGTCACATGCTACATCATTTGGGAAAAAAAAAATTAGAACATCTAACATTACTCGATAAAAATTTACATGGAACGGTCTCACTATTACTAAATTCTGGGTGTTATGCTGAGCTAGTCTCTCCGTTGATTTTTTTTCATATCCAATCATAATTAATCATTTCGGTATATAAAATGCTTGAATTGCTTAGATATATCGCTGATAAGACTTTCTCGTTTAAGATTTTTTCTTTGAATGGAATGAGGGGCATTTGAGGGAAATGAAGTTAGTATTTTAGTGGTGGAGAAAAAAAATTGGTTTGGTTTTAAGTTAATGGTGACTGGTGAGGCAGAACTTTGAAGCATTGAATAATTTGTACATTATCCATTTGGTGACCACTCTTTTATGGGCTGGGCCCAAACCAATGTAATATGAAGTGAAAATGGGCCTCTTTAGGCTCATGAAGTCCAGATTTATACACTGTACTCAATGTAACATGTAAAATCTATGAACACGGAGAGAAAATATCGTCAATATCCTTCAATGATGCTTTAAATATATGCAGGGGCATAGCTCAGCTTGTAGATGGACGATCTAGGAGCTTAGTTAAATAACTTTTAAGTTAGCGGCTTGAATCCTATCAATGACGAAAACTTTTAAAAAAACATATGATCTCGAATTAATAGATATTGTCAATATATATATACACGTATAGTATACTAATTTTGAAATGCATATAAAAATCTAAAAATCGATATAAACATGATTGTAACCTATATATATTCTATATTTCAAATCGAATCGATAATTCTGTAATCAGATCATTTGATCTGAATGAACATGAATGAATTTTATGTAAAATGTTAATTATAATAATGACATTATGATTCTATCATAATCCACCAATTACCGTACTAGTGTAGGAAATTGTTTCTTAGCAATAGCATTACTTCTAGAACACTGTAATGCAAACATAATCAAACTTCAAAAACAGAAGAAAAAAAACTTTTAAACCATACAACAATTTTTTTTTGTTGATATAACACTCGTCGGTATTGGTCGTATGTCAACTTGAACTTGAATATTGTCAGACTGAATGAATACCCTTTACCGCTCAGTCACATTGTCAGACCGAATGAATACCCTTTACCGCTAAGTCACATTGTGCATTGCACAATGAATCTGTGATACCTCACAACATTAATGAGATTTGAAAAATCTCACTGATATTTTACACTTTTCATTATTACTTCTAAAATGGCCACTTTAAAAGCTAACTTGTGTAAGGCAAAAAAAAAAAAAAAAAAAAACAATGGTGATTACTCCACCAAAATCTATGTGTTCTGACTGTGATTACATTCAAAATCACACCTTAATTCTTATCACTACTCATCATTAGCAAATACACTTGATAGCCTATAAATTCTCCTCTTTCACTCAAGCTATATTCATCAACCCCATCAAGAAATTTTTATTGTAAAGATCAAGATAAGGTATGTCCAAGTTCATTTGAATTGAAATTGAATTCATATGTTACTTCTTTCCTTTCAGCTTTTTATATGTATTCTGCGAGCTGTATTTGTATTTGGGACCGGTCCATGTGTCAAGCCTGTAAGACTGGCACGTGAAAGGGTGTGTTAGAGTATCTAAATACTGGTAGAAACTTATAAGTTACTTTAATTTTGATTTTTGAGTACAGGTTAATCATGAAGAAAGTACTTGCAATTCTATTTGTCCTAGTAATATTGGTGTCATTGCAGCTTGATCAAGCTTATGCAAGAAGATTTATGTTGGGAGAGAAGACTGAGAAAACTGATGCTAAGCCAAACAATCAATCTGGAAATTCTGGGAAATATTATAATCCGAAAACAAGTCCTGAGCCAAGTACGGTTGTTGCCAATAATGACAACGTGACCAATAGCACGGGCAATAGTACAGATGACGTGAACAACAGTTACGGTAGCTACGGGAACCCATCCGGATCATCTACCGAGACTCACCATATGTATACCAATGATTGCCAGCCTAATAAGAAACCTTGTTAATTAACCTGTTAATGAAGAATTATGATGCACAACTAAGTATTGAAATGCGAATATACTGTATCTAAATAAAATTGAACCATGACTGGTGTGGTTTTCGTGTGCGTAAACATCGAATTCGAAGAAGATAAAGCTTTGTTTAGATCACCAAAAATCACTGCAGGAACATTTCCCATTTCGAAAATAATGATACCTCACACGATCTCTCACAATTATGTCTCTATTGAACACTTGTGAAATGAGTTTGGTTGCAGAATGACAATCCTCACACACCCTCAAGTTCTTCACAATTCGGATGGTTGTTCCGGGTTCTGTATTGATGAATCCGAAGGCAATTGCGAGCTTTTCGCTATGATACTTCAATGCGGTCTCCTTCTCTTCTTCCTCTTCAATGTCAAGCAATACTTGTGATGAGTTTGGTGAATAGCCTTCCATTTTCAACCTCTCAATGATCTTCTCCAACTCCAAATAAATTTCCTTCACTTGTGGGTGTGAATCTAATCCATCTCCTACTTTAAATTCATGAACAACACCACCCAAATCAATCATGCTACTTCCGGGATTCGTCTTGATTCCTCTTTCCTTCATCAGCTTCCTTACATTCGCAACGCCATCCCATCTTCCTCCCTTGGCGTAGATGTTCGAAAGCAACGTGTATCGTCCACTGTTTTCCGGCTCCATCTCAAGCAAAATCTCCCCAACTCTCTCACCCAATTGAACATTTCCATGCTTCCTACAAGCACCTAACAGTGCACCCAAAACAGCTGCATTGGGTTCCATTGGCATTGAATCTATAAGCTCCTTCGCTTCAGCTAAAAGCCCCGCACGTCCAAGGAGGTCCACCGCGCTCCCATAGTGCTCAATCTCAGGCTCAATCCCAAACCTTGTCTTCATATAACTCAAAAGTCTCAAGCCTCTCTCAACCATACCTGCATGTGCACAAGCATTTAGAATACAAAGAAACGTAACACCATCTGGTCTCATCGATATCTCTTCTAGTTGCATCTTCAAGAAAAGATCAATTGCATCCTCTGCTCTTCCATGAATAGCAAGTCCACCAATCATTGCATTCCATGAAAATACTTCTTTCACTTTCATGTTCTCAAAAACCTCCCACGCCATATCTAGACGTCCGCATTTAGCATACATATCAACCAAAGCAGTCCCCAAAACCGCGTCCACGAATATCGAATTTCTCTTAACATAAGCATGAATCCATTTTCCTTGATCAAGAGCACCAACATTAGCACAAGCAGATAACACACTTGAAAGAACAAATTTTCTTGGCCTAATTTGCTCTCTTTGCATTTGATTGAAAATCTCCAATGCCTCCTTATAAAACCCTCCTTTGATATAACCATCAATTATAGCACTCCAAGTTATTTCATCTCTATCAATACTCATTTCATCAAACAACTTTCTTGCTTCTTCAAATCTTCCGAATTTAGCGAATCCGCTTATCATTGCATTATAAGAACCAACATTTCTCTCATTCATACTACTAAACAACTCATGAGCAGAATCAACGTCTTCACATTTCAAATACCCATCGATCATAGCATTCCAACAAATGGTATCAGAGCACAGACCATCGTCAAGAATTCTTCTAGCCTCCATTACGCGTCCCAACTTTGCATACATTTGAATTGCAGAGCTTTTAATATGCAAATCTCCGCTAAGTCCACGTTTCACTACATGTCCATGAACTTGAACTCCTTCTTCCTCCGCTTCTGCAACAGCACATGCCTTGAACAATCCCGGATACGTGAACTTATTAGCATTAGAATCCGAAGCCTCCACCATTTTGTAGTACAAACATATCACTCTCCATGGTTGATTGTGCTCCAAGCAACTTTTCAATACAACATTCCATACGAAAACATTCGGTTTTGTGACATGATCAAAGACCTTCAAAGCGAAATCCAAGTCCCCGAACCGGGGATTGGCATAGCATTTCACTAGAGTTCCAGCCACATAGTGGTCCTGAAAATGTCCACTCTTTAGTACCACAGCATGAGCTTGCTTGAGCTGCTGCAGAGAAGTAGTTGTTGCTTTTGTGTTCAAGATTTCTAGGATTATTTTCTGGGAAATTTGAGAGGTGGGTCTGGTTCTAGTTGTTGTTGATGAATTGTTCTCTGCTGGTTTTGGATGATGAGGAAGATTTGTGGTGGTGGTGGTGGTTGTGCTCATGTTTGTTCTCTATCCAAACTCACAGTGAGTGGATAATTTAAATCAAATGACTCTGCAGTGTCTCATATCAAATATCAATGATATAATTTACAAGGTCAGGACGCCACTCTGATCCGTGCAAAGAAAGTGACATTTGTTTTACTTTTCATTGTATTGAAAAAATCACATATAAATTATCTAGAAGATAAAGACGTATACGTTTTTATTAAATAAATATTATTATGCTATTAAAAATATGAGGAAGGTTGTTTATATGATAAATTATCCTATCAATTCAATTTTAAATGACGAGATGAGATTGGTCAGATAGTAAATCCGGTACATATGCACCATGAGGTTGTGGGTTCAAGCTCCCCCTTCTAAAAAACCATGAATTTATGTTAATAGTAGTAATACTTAAAAAAAAAAAAATCAATCTTTAAGTAATTATTAAATTATAAATAGAGACTGCGACTAGATATGCATTTTGTTAAAATCAATTATTTTCATTCGAGGTTAGTAACGTGTTTCAGTGAAAAAAAAGAAAGGAAATAGTGTTATAATGTTTGAAATACCATCTATGCTACGGCTACTCGAATCTAGTATATTGCTAGCTAAATAGATGTTATTTACTATCAAATAATTATCGGTTGAATGAATGTTATTTACTATCAAACCACATTGGACGAAATAATTAAAAATGAGTAATGCTTGATTTTTTAAGGTTTTTTCTAAAAAATTTCCCAAATCATGTTAACATATGAGTTGTCAACATTACATCCCTCACCACATAAACTCGTTGTGTTATAAAACATTGGCAACTCACATGCCAACATGATTTTAGAAGTTTTTTTAGAAAAAATTTAGAAAGCCTAGTACTTTGCTATAATTATAAATAGAATAGTGTTAACTGTGTCCTTAGAGCAATAAATAATTGACTTACGCTTTTATATCCTTTTACGGAAATAAAATAGTTGTTACCTTTCGCCATAATGACATATGATAACACTACCCAAATAAATTAGAACAATGTTTGAGTACTGATCGGTCAATATCCAAAATACTGACCCTACTAATAAGAGTATAGCACCAATAAAAGGGTAACACATGATCCAATTTGTGAGATAAATGTAAAAAGTAAAAGAAAAAATGCCACGTGTTACACTCCCATTGTTGGAGTCAGTATTTTGGGTACTCATTATTCATAAATCATATGGTAGCTAGGAATCCAAGCATTTAATATTAACTCAAAATTGTGTTGTGTAACTGACAAATTAATTACAAATTGAAATGAGTGACAACGAAATTAATTATATATAAATTACATAACCTAAAAACAGCATATTTTTGATACATATATAGCTTATAATTAATGCAACTTTTAATTATTCCAAATTTGCTCAAATACTAACAAATTTGGGATGCTTCGTATATAGCATATTTTTAAGAGTAATGCCAGGTTTTTCAAAAAACTTTCCAAATTATATTCACATGTGAATTGTCAACATCTTATAAATCGTGAGTTTAATTATGTGGTGATGATGTGATATTGACAACTCACATACTAATAAGATTTAGGAAATTTTTTAGAAAAAAATTTAGGAATCCTAGCATTCCTTATAGAGTAATGATAGGCTACAATATTCTCTTCTCCTATATAAAACCCTAATTTCTTTTGTTAAAATATAAGTTTTTTTTGTTGAAAGAAATCGTTAAATTATAAGTTTATAAGACAATTGATTCGCATGTAATGGCTACCTTTCCTCCACTTATTCATGTTTTCTTCATAATTTTGGTTACATCATTGTATTCAGGTACTTTAATTTCATGTTCTTTTTTATTTGTATAATTTTAATATTGCAATCTCAAGTAGTTCTTTAATCCTAATTTTTCCATAGATGGTCTCATATAACTATGTTCAATTTAGGAGTGTTCTTTGCATTGCCAAAAATATTTTTAAAATTTTAATATCCCTTTTTTTTACTGTATGTATTTATTTTGTATTACTTTTTTTTTTTTACAAGTATTTGGTAGTACCAGTAGTGTTTAATTGAAATAAATAAAATATTTTTGAGATAAATAAAAATTAAAGAAGGGGTTTTATAAAATAAAAAACACCTGTTAATAATCTTCTTAATATATATATATTTTAAAGTATTACGTAAATTCTGTGGTTTTTTTTTAAGGAGGCCTCGAACCGCAACCTTATCGTGCAGTTGTAACCTCATCTCATCTAATCTTCTTAATATTTACTTCCCTATATTTTGAATTTTTTTAATGCACAAATTATATTATGATATGTGACCCTTATTAATTTATGTATTAGCCAGAATCTATTTAGTTAATTTCTTATTATTTTATTTTTATTTCATGTTCGTGATTTTCAGGTTTTGGTAGCTGCTACAATGAAGGTATGATTTTATTTTATTTTAGGGATAATTATTTGCTGAGATCTCTTGGTTGATTTTAGAGATTTAACTAATTATATCTGATTTTTCTATTTCAGATGCAAATACAAATGCTGTGAAACCACAGGTTATTTTAATTATTAATTTTTTGTTGTAATTTTTTGTTAATTAACTCAGTAATTAAGGTTTCTCAATTTATATCTCAATCATGAATGTGACATTCATTATGCAATTAAAAGTTTTTAATCATTCATTGATTGTACAAATCATATACTTTTTTGAGCTATTACAAATTTAACTATTTAAGAGTTGCGATAGGTACAATGTGAGAAGTTTAGTCTGTCCACTGTATAGGACCACCTCAACTTTTGTAAAAAGTAAAAACGTATATTTAAACCATCTAAAAGGATTGTAAAAACGAAAACTTTTGTGTTTTTTCTTTTTTGCCGTGGGCATGAGAAGTTTACTATCGATACAGTCTTTACAGTATAATTTACGAGATGAAATTGCAAAGACCATCAATGTTGATCAAACAGGCCAGGGAGATTTCAACAGTGTACAGCAAGCCATCGATTCCATCCCACCAAATAACGATCAATGGATTCGTATACACGTTACAGCCGGCATATACAAGTAAGTTTCTTTTTCTATAGTTTGCGAGAAAAAAATTTCAAGATTGTTACCGTATCAAATATAATATTACCATACGATTTGATATAGTATATTTGCTATATGGTCTATTTCTTATATAGTATATTTCCTATATCTTTTAGTTCTTATATGGTCTATTTCCTTTATGGTAGATTTAGTTCCTAATTTGATTCTCCTGTATAGATTATAAATAGATAAAATGTTATACATATTAATTATTCCGAGTAATACAATTTATTCTTATGAGAAATACAATCTCATATTCATACAAATGGATCATTAATTAGAAGGCTAAAATTTTATCTTTTGACGAATTTGTAAAATCTCATATTCATACAAATGGATCATTAATTAGAAGACAAAAATCTCATATTCATAAAATTTGTACGCGCGCGGTTCCTGGAATTTTTTGTAATACTAATTACGTTTGCACTAAAGAAGCTCTATGTAATTGATGTGTGTGAGTGCATATATGCAGTGAAAAAGTGGTGATCCCAAAAGAGAAACCATTCATTTTGCTTGATGGAGAGGGTTCATCAACGACTGTGATTCAATTTAATGATTTTGGAAACTCTATTAATAGTTCCACCTTTCAGCTCTGGGCAGAAAATTTTGTAGCAAAAGGCATCATGTTCAAGGTACGTATACTTACGGATCCAGATAGTTTTAAAATTCGTCTGAAACTTAATTAACCAACTAGAATCGTCTGTATTGTAATCAAATTTTGAAACGAATTTGTTTTATCAGAACACTTACAACCTTGTTATTCCAAGAGGTTCAGATGGGAATAAAATTTTACCAGCACCAGCAACTCTAATTGCAGCTGACATGGTGAAATTTTATGGGTGTGGATTTATTAGTGTGCAAGACACATTGGCAGATGCTATAGGGCGCCATTACTTTAAATCTTGTTACATTGAAGGTGCCATTGATTTCATCTGGGGCGGAGGTCAATCGACATATCAGGTTCGAAGATTTTTCACATGTTTTTTTCGTGCGGAATCGATTCTATAACGTCATAGAGTAGACTCTGTAATGTTATATAGTGACCTTCACACTCCCAAAAGTGATTTGGTCACAATATAGTATTATAAAGTGTATTTTATAACGTTACATAGTGGATATTGCATTAAAATAATATATTTTTAATGGTCAAAATTATAACTTACGACGAGCGTGAATATATATATATATATATATATCGTACAGGATTGTACTATAAATGCAACTACCGGAGTGCTAGGCGGAATATCAGGTTATATTACAGCTCAAGGTCGAACAAGCATGGACGATAATAGCGGTTACGTGTTCGATTCCTGTAATGTGATGGGAACCGGTCCTGTATATTTAGGAAGAGCATACAGACGGTACTCGAGAGTTGTATTTTACAAGTCATATATGTACGATTCCATTGTTCCGGAGGGTTGGTCATCGTGGTCATACGCCGGTCAAGAGTAAGATTCACGGGAATCTTTTGTATTCATCAATATTGCAAATACATAGTCATTCTCTAGTGCAAACGTCAAACGTTATCGTAACTAATTAAAACTATCGATTTTGTGTGTTTGTAGGGACTCAATTACATATACAGAAGTGGAGTGCACCGGACCAGGATCCGACATGTCCAAACGTGTAGAATGGTCAAAAAATCTATCACCGGATGAGCTGCTTTTGCTCACCGATGTTCAAACTTTCTTGAATCAAGGAGGGTGGATGGAAAGACAGCCTGAGAATCAAGGAGGGTGGATGGACACCCTGATAATCAACAACGGTGGATGGAAAGACAGCCCCCCCGTTTGGTCAAGTTCTAGATTACTATCGGAAATCAGGATCCATCCGCTCATAGTCTTTCTTTCTTTTTTTCCTTTTTTTTTTCCTAGCCTATTTTAAATGAAAAAAATGAATTTATATTAATAATACCCTTATTTAAATGAACGTAATCCTTATAATACTTTTTATTTATAATTCCTTTTAAGTTATTAACATACTAAATTTCTCAAATGATAAATTCTTAAGTTCTCCAAACTCAAAAGCACAAATAAAAACAAAACTAATCTTTTGATAAAATTCAATGCCCGATGTTGTAAATGCATTAGAACTAAGTAAGCCAAAAAAAAAAAAAAAAAAGTCTTCTAAGTTTTTAGATAAATATATATATATATATATATATAAAGTCAAAAAGTTTATATCAATTTTAAACAAACAAAAAAATATTCTCGGCATCACTTTCATAAATCTCAGGTTATTCGTACATATCATTATATCTATTGGATCATTTTAGACGTTTTATGCTATTCAATAAGAAAAATTCAGGATATGATCTAGTGCTAATTATTTCTAAATCAGGGTTTATCATAAGTTATTTTTTTATTTTTTATTAAATAAAGAGATATAGTCTAAGATATGTATGTAATTAATGAATGTACATAGTATTTTATTCATTTTTAATTAAACTAATTTGTCTTTATTGGTAAATTTCTATTAATATATTTTTGTAATTAATTTTTTATATTAAAATATGGGTGTGCTTATTGTATTTATAAGTGTACTGTCATCCTCTCTATAATACCTCTTACTCAGGCCTGGCCCTAGGGGGAGCCCAGTGAGGCGACCGCCTAAGGACCCCGATCTGTAAAGGCCTCCAAAGTTTAAAAAAAAAAATATTGATTTCAAATATAAACCCATATATGAATTTAAACTAACAAGCCCATAAATGAGTTTAAAATATAGGCTCACTGAATCTCTAATTCTTTTAAACTAACAAACCCATAAAGTGAGTTCAAAATAGGCCCACCAAACATATTTCTTTTTAACAAAGACCCATAACCCAATTATCATTCTAAAAAACGAAAAACAACAGTATAATACTACTCTTATCAGAATAAGACAACCATAAATCAAAATTGAACAAAAATCAAATTAGGGCTCTCTTCAATCTTGCTATTTGCTACGAAATTTTAGATGTCAAATCCATAATCTGAACTTAAAGTCGCTCACCCATTCTTGAAGTCTTTGTTCAAAGAATCAAAGGTAGTTAATAATTAAATCAATATTTTTTTTTTGATAAACCTCGTTTTGTTAAATTGTTAGAATTCAAATAGGAAAAGATCAGTAACTTTTTGAGTGAATCTGGTGGTGATGATCGACTTTGTTTGATTCAATCTGGTTATGGATTTTCCACAGCGCAATCAAAAATCAAATTAGGATTCTTCAAAACTCTCTTAAATCTTGCTACGAAAATTAATAATTTAGATACAAAATCTCAACTTAAAATCTGAGGGCCCTGTAAATTCATTTTCTATAGTTTGCCTTAGGTTCCGAAAATCTCAGGGCCGGCCCTGCTCTTACTTTACCAATTTTTTTCCATTAAATTACTAATATTCTCTTGAACATTTATTAATATAGTAATTAGTATATATAGTTTGATCTAAAAATCTAATTAATTATTACACACCAAAATTGTTAATCTACAAGCATAATTCATTTATTATCGATTTTTGTTTTTGTTTTTTAAGTCTGACTAGATCGGATCAAGATCAGAATCAGTTACAAATACGGTCGAGAAATCAACTCCTATCAAAGGAGGGGATTAAATACTAAATATCAATTAGAATGATATATAGTGTGCTGTGCCTCGATAACCATTTTTTTTCCCTCTTATTTCCTTAAAATTTTCTAGGGAAACAAACACACCCAATAAAAATATATTAAAAGAAATCAATTTTCGGCTTATAGGTCTAGATAGTCCAACTTGTCCACTTGGGCCTCAATAATCTGCACACACATACAAAAATTGTGGAAATTCATATCGTTACGAGGCAGCATCTGATTGACTCACAACCTGACACGTCACCACTTCATTAAGATAGAGCCTCCACCATTTCACCGTAAAACCCCCGCTCAGATTTATCCGCCCCAAAAACACACACAAAAAAATCAAATTAAAATTAATTCATGTACAAAGCGATTTTTTTTTTATTTTGTTCAAAGTTTTTGATTGAAATTGATAGTTGATTGATCGAAATTCGAAGACTGCATGAGAGAAAAAGGAAAATTCGAAGAGAATCGGAAGTGTTTCAAGTGGATAGAGCACTTGAAGTTGAAAGACTCGAGCTTGAGCTTGAGCTTGAAGAAGAGGAGATTTTTTTCGGTTTCGAGTGAGAAGCAATGGTGGCGATGGCGATTAGTCAATCGCTATCTTTCAATCCGTTCAAAGTTTCGGTCAGGAGAGGAGCTGCTACTGCTTCTGTTCTATCGCCACCGCCTCCGTCTCGAATTCGCTATCGCTTCGCTTCTCGCCGACGGTTGAACTTTGACGCCGCCTCCGCCTCCGCTTCTCACTTTCACATTTACAGGTACGCACGGTTTTTATGTTTATTTATGTGCTTTTAAGTTTGTGCTCTGTTTGGTTGCTGAGAAAATGGAGAGAATTGAAAAGGAAAGTTATTTGAGAGTGAAGTAGAGTGAAGTAGCCTTAGTTTCTTGATAAAGCGAACTGTTTTAGTTGAGCTGAATAGCCTGAATTTTGTTTTTACATGACTCGGATTTAGTGGTACTCTGTTTCTGTTAGCGTTTTCTGGCTTTCTGCTAAATATTTTGTTTTTTAATAGTTTTGATAGGTTTGTTAGGAGGTGCTCAATAACGGATACTGAGGTCGTAAACCATGTTGGTGTTGAGGAGGAGGTCCAGGACCAGGAGGATATATCAGCTGTAGAAATTAAGTGTCCGGTCCCAATTGTTCACCTCAATTCCGATATTCTACAGACGGATTCGATGACTTTACTGACCGAAGGAACTTACGTAGATAGTCTCTTGACAACATTGCCTGTACGTATGATTTGTTCATTTGATCCCCTTTTGCTTTTAATTGTTTCTTGAGTTCATGTTATTCTATTCTTTGCTAGTAGGTTTTATCAGAGGAGGAGCAGAATGCGCTTGCTGCAACTCCAGCTCACCCAGAGGGTTTGTATGGTAAGAATCTCCCCTTTTAGTGTTAACTAAAGCATGGGTAAATTTATTAGCATTGCAACATGTTTGTGACTAGTAAAACCTGTTAATGAAATGAGTTTGTAGAGAATGTTTGAGTTTCTTAAGTTAAAACATTTTTATTCATCTCAGGGTCAGGAAGTAAGATCGAAGCCTTTGGACATGTTTTATTTTCAGCGAAACCATGAAAGTTATGAGGAAGCGAGGGTATCTTGTTATAGAAACTAGTAGCTAAGAAACCTATGATGTTGTTAAGTGTTCTATTGGCCTTAAAATAGTGGAAGTATGGAAAGTTAGTTATTTGTATCTTACTAGATTTTAGACTAATGGAGGAAAATGATTAATTTTTGGTAGGTTTTGAAGCTTTCTAATCTTGAACTCTTCTAACTTCTGGTTTAATGTGATCTAATCATATCCTATGAGTCTTTTATTCAAATTAGTTGAGACATTTCTTGCTCATGGATTCTTAATTCGTCAATGACAAATAAATAGTTGAATGCTATGATGTTGGATCAAATAGACCATTGTTAACCTGACTAGTGTTTATGTTTCAGCTTTATATTCCTGTTGTTTGGCTGGCAATTTAGTGGAACAGCTTTGGAGTTTTGCTTGGCCTTCTGCTATTGCATTGCTTCATCCAAGCCTTCTACCTGTGGCAGTCATGGGATTCTTCACCAAGGTTGCAATTGTTCCATTGAGATAGATGAACCCAATAGAATATCTGAAGGAAGAAGATAATTTCTAACAACTTTTTTTTGTTTAACAGCTTGCAATAATTATTGGAGGTCCAGTAGTTGGTAAACTTATGGATCATTCTCCCAGAGTACCTGCATATATGTGCTTAAATTCTGTCCAGGTAATTTCTTGTTAAAGATTATCCGTCCAAAACTGATTTGTAAACAAATCTCTTTTAACATGTTTACCAATTCTCCTGCTTTTGTCAGGCAGCTGCTCAGTTGTTATCTGCGGCAATGATTATCCGTGCCTATACTGTTCTTCCTACTTCTGCATCATCTGTGCTTCTCCGTCCTTGGTTTATTGTGCTAGTGTTAGCAGGGGCTATAGAGAGGCTATCTGGAGTAGCATTGGGGGTTGCTATGGAGCGTGATTGGGTTGTGCTGGTATTCTCTGTCCATGATTTCCTTGTTCTTTTCATATGTATGGATAACTCTTGGTGGAATGTTGAGCATGTGCTAAGTTAGTGTTTTATTGTGGACAGTTAGCTGGAATAAACAGGCCTATTGCGCTTGCGCAAGCAAATGCTGTTCTAAATCGAATCGATCTGCTCTGCGAGGTATGTGCTAATTTTTTTAATATATATGTTTTAGAATATTAGTTAATGGATATCTATGGATGGTCATGGTATAGTTACTTGCAGTGAATAGTACTTGTGTCCTAAAATGGAATGAATGTGGTTATTTTAGTAATCTGGTAGTTCAGATTACATCAAACTTTCATGATTATCATCTTATATTAAAAACCACCCTAAGAGATTTTATATTATATATAATTACAGATAGCTGGAACATCACTATTTGGTATTCTTCTGTCCAAGTATGAGCCAGTGACCTGCTTGAAGTTTGCTGCTGGTTCAATTGTTTGGTCATTGCCTGTTATGGTAATTGCTTATCTTGTTGCTCTGTTTGTTTTTCCTATTTGGAAAATAAGGTTTTTTTCAGTTTTACTAACACCTGCCTTGCAGATTATTCTCTCCTGGTTAACCAACAAAGTTTCTACTGGGGTTCTTGACCGTGCTAAATGTTCACAAAGCTGTTGCAAAACGTTCAATGAAGCTCCTCTGCCTGATGATGATAGCATAGGTAGAACTTGTTGATTTGATTACTTTTATTACAAATGGATAATCCTGACATGTTGTATTTACCAATTGCATCGTCTGGATACTAGTTGATGTAGGTTTTGAAGCTATCAAGCTGGGGTGGAAGGAATACATTCAACAGCCTGCTCTTCCTGCAAGCCTAGCATATGTGTTTCTATGCTTCAATGTTGTTCTTGGTCCAGGCAGTTTGATGACAGCATTTTTAACACAGCGAGGTATTCTCATAGTCCTTTTGCCATTTACCTACATACTCTAGAGTTTACTCTGTATGGTTTGAATGTAACATTTGACTAGAACCCACTCTTGCATGTAATCATGAGTAGACTAAAAGTTAATGTTGGTGGTTTTATTTGAATTTTTTTTCTCTTGGAATCCATGATTTAAATCAATCGTACCCTGTGACTAAAGGGAATGTCCATAATTATGGGCAAATGCTAAAGGAGCTTGTTGCTATCAACCATTCAGACTTCAGAGAGACCCAAGACTGTCTTCCTTTTATTTAATCCCATGATTTTCTTAAATATTGATTTGCTTTTAGTGTGACTTTTTAATGCATGTTGTTTGATGAGGAACCTAGTCTTTTTATTGTGTAATTTATTTTTTCTCATTGGAAGGTCTTCTCTGTTTAATTGATTGATTTTTATTTACTTGTATATGTGTTATATGTAAGTCTAGTCTAGAAGAGGGGATTAGTTGGCATCCACATGACTGCTCCCTTTCATCTTTATCTTTTCTTGTTCTTTTAAATTTCATTTGTCAATTTGAGACATGATGCGGGTGTGTTTAACAGGTCTGAATCCATCTATCATTGGCGGGTTTAGTGGGCTATGTGCTTTTATGGGTGTTGCTGCAACGTTCTTATCTGCAAACTTGGTTCGGCGATTTGGCATTTTGAAGGTTGCTACTTATGTTTGTTTTCCATGTTACCAGTCTACAAGAATTTCTTATTCTAGAACTTATGGACCTTCATTTTCTTATTTATTTACCAGGCTGGAGCAGTTGGATTGATACTTCAAGCTTCACTCCTCACCATGGCAGTTGCTGTATATTGGAGTGGATTTTTGTCGCAGAAGAGCCCACTTTTCCTATTCTTGTGTTTAATTGTGAGTGTCATTCACTTTAACGTTTTTTTTTTTTCTTTGTAGAGACTTCATTAACTTTAACTGCCGACTAATATTTTATAGGCAATTGTACTGCATAATATCTGTAAGGAGTCGATTATACAAGTGAATTAAGTCATGAATCTGTTAATTAATTTTCAGTTCTATAAGGTAAAATAGACATGTAAAATAGACATGGATTCAATTAAGCCATTGAAGAACCCGTCAATATTTTGAGAAGATTTCTTTAGTGGCTTTGGATGTGTTAACTTATCCATGCAAAACATGACTGCTGTATAAGAGACTCCACTAGTAAATTTCCATCGAGAATATGAGAAAGAAGGGATAGGCCCTGAATTCTTGTCTGAGTGAATTGTAATTTAATTCCTTGTAATTTTATGTCTTTTGATATGCTTTGGTATTTCACTGTTTCCTTGAATGAAATTTGATGCACTTCTAATGCAGGTATTGTCAAGGTTGGGACATATGTCATATGATGTTGTGGGAGCACAAATTCTTCAAACTGGGATCCCATCATCAAAAGCAAATCTCATAGGCACGACAGAAATTTCAGTTGCAAGTCTAGCTGAGTGTGTAATGTTAGGAGTTGCAATAATTGCAAATGATGTCTCACATTTTGGAGTTTTAGCTACTCTTTCACTTTTATCAGTAGTCGGGGCAGCATGGATGTTCTGTCGATGGTTGTTGAATCCAACGGATGAACAAAGAAGTCTTTTCTCTTTTGACCCTCTGACATAAATATTACTGTAAGCATTTCTTTTCTTTTTCTCTTAATCTGTATATTTTATACCTTATTACAACTTAGAAGAACAATACTTCGCACCTCACTTTTCTGTTCATCCAGAAATTTTATGCATGATCCTGATTTTGATTATCTCTAATCCCTCAATTATTTGCTGGAGCGGGTTCCTACTTTAAAGGTTCACATTTGCTGACAGACAAAGATAAAAAGGAATGACGCTTTAGTTATTGCAATGATTAGCAAATAGGTCTCTATCAGCACCTTAAATGGAGGATATACAGATTTATGCTTTTTTTTTTTTTTTTTTTTTTTTTTTAGCTCTGATTAGATATTTTTCCTCCGAGTTGCCCATCTACTTCACATAGGCACACCGATCCTCACACTCTTAGTAGAGCTATGCATAATCCTGATTAGATGTAACTTGTAGCTGTGAATTGAATGATGCATTGTGACCGAGTCCAGGTACAATATAAAATTTCCATACGGTAGACATCTGCATCATCATAAACATTGATAATATTACTTCTTCTGGTCATATGTTTATCTTATGCCTTTATTCTCCTCCTATTAACAGTTAATTCATCGGTTTCTGCAGTGTCTGCAACTTCATCTACAATCTATACATAATCCACGTAAAAGAAGCTTGAGGTATATCTTCTCCACATACTTAAAACTTGAAAGCTCCATGTTTCTATCGAATGGCTTCATGGTGTCGTAAAGTCTGTAACATGCCTGTGTATAGATATAATTATGCAATATTAATGAAAAGCATTAAGTAGCTCCGATTCCCACTAATGTTCTGATTTGTACAAACATTTAGATAGGTAAAGTATTGATTAATAAATTTTTTCCGGGAAATCAAACTTCGGTCCCAAATGTTTGCAACTCTGTACACGCAAATATGTTGGTTATCGGTTTTCTCTCTTTAGGTTAGCAGAATGTTCAGGCTTGTAAATATGAGAAAATTATAGGGTTATGCGGGGTGATTCGGTTTGAAACTGAAGTTTGCTAAAGGGTTCTGGTGATTTATGGGTTATTAGAGAAAAGAAAAAGCATTATGGAATTCGGTTGATTTGATGTAAGGAAAAGAATAGTGTTTAGTGAATATGAGAAACAGACAAAAGATGTTACATATATAATGATTTAGATTAAGAAAGTTGATCAGACAATGAATGACTAATATGGATAATATCAAGCTTTCTCTCTCACCTATCATACTCATTAGCGATCGATTTTACAAGATGAGATTGTTTTTACTGTTCCAACTAATAATTGACTTCAATTCAATCCAATGTTCATGTATCAAACGTGACAAAATAGGCACTCACGCATACTCAATTTTGATGTGTTTTTACCACCCGACCAAATAAAGTTAGACTAAGATAAGTATGTCACAAGTCATGAGAAAATCATCGATGTATCAGTTGTACCCGGCCACTAATATATCGATATATAAGTATTTGTAAGGTAAAATACTAAAATAAGAATAAAATAAAAAATCGGATGAAAGAGAAATAAATAAAATAATGATAAAAAAATGTGAAAAGTAAATAAAAAAGCTAACACATGTTTATGTGTCAACATATCGATTGTTGGGTGCACAACTCAACCAGTGCACCTGATGCATTGAAGATTTTCTCAACAAGTCACATCTAAGATTGTGAATTCAAGTCATGTTTCATTATCGTCTTATTCGTTTAAAAAATCAAATAATGACAAGTTTCTTACATGAAAATCATCAATGTATCAGTTGTATCCGGCCACTGATATATCGATGTATAAGTATTTGTAAGGTAAAATACTAAAATAAGAATAAAATAAGAAATTGGATAAAAGAGAAATAAATAAAATAATGATAGAAAAATGTGAAAAGTAAATAAAAAAGCTAACACATGCTTATGTGTCAACATATCGATGGTTGGGTGCACAACTCAACTAGTGCACCTGATTCATTGAAGATTTTCTCAACAAGTCACATCTAAGATTGTGAATTCAAGTCATGTTTCATTATCGTCTTATTCGTTTAAAAAATCAAATAATGACAAGTTTCTTACATGAAAATCATCAATGTATCAGTTGTATCCGGCCACTAATATATCGACGTATAAGTATTTGTAAGGTAAAATACTAAAATAAGAATAAAATAAGAAATTGGATGAAAGAGAAATAAATAAAATAATGATAGAAAAATGTGAAAAGTAAATAAAAAAGCTAACACATGCTTATATGTCAACATATCGATGGTTGGGTGCACAACTCAACCAGTGCACCTGATGTATTGAAGATTTTCTCAACAAGTCACATCTAAGATTGTGAGTTCAAGTCATGTTTCATTATCATCTTATTCGTTTAAAAAATCAGATAATGATTAGTTTCTTACATGCATTATAATGAGGTTGTAAGTTTGAATTATGTTTCATTACCACCTCACCCTTAACTCGTTCACAAACTCAAGTTAATTGTATTTCTCATTAGGTTATTCCCTTAAAGATACTTTGATGATTTGTTATAAGATATTTTAACGACTTATTTAATTATAGTGAGTCATGCTAGTATAGTAGTATGCACTACAGAGTAAAGTCAACTGGTAAAGAATGATCAAAATAACTCAAATTCAAAACCTTAAAAATTCCCTAGGAGAGATTTGAAATTGATGCAATGGAGTTGTTGGCATCAAATACATGAATTGAGAAGAAGACAGTGGTAGACTGGTAGTATATATATATATATAATAAATTATTCTACAGAGAAACATGTTTGTTTTGGGAAGAAGAACATGTTGCTGACTTAGATTTAAGATAGTTTAATATAAAATTGAAGACAGATTTTTGTGGTAATTACAAATTAGATATAGAATACCTGAACAAAGATACATGTGCAGTCTATATGTGTTAAGAGTATTGGGTTGTGTTGTGTATTAATAGTCAGCTCAACTGCACGTACCCGTCACGTCGGGGCCGTTCTCCCCATCTTTCGAGAACAAGTGAACAACACTCTTTACTTACTATAACTTGGTCGAATCAATCTAAACCATTTTTTTACGAAGAAAAATTTAACATCGAACTGGTTAAGGATCTGATAGGATCAAACAATATATATAAAAAATGAATACTCACTCCCACAACTGTGATTAGAAAAACTTATCGTATATATTTGTAATACGTGTATGGTGGGACTCTTTCGTATGAACGATGGAAATATATATCACTCAAACTAAATGAGAATATTTACATCTCAACCATCTTCTTGTTAAAGAATATATATATGAATAAAAGGAAAAAGAAAAAAGAAATGTTAAAGTCTGAAAAGGTTGTGCATTGACAGCGTGATCTATGACTATGTGTTAACACGATTTTAAAAGGAAATTATTTTTATTTATTCAAGGTACATGATGTTGAAATGATTAATTAAAATGCCAACTACAATATTAATTTTATACAATCTAGAGTTGGTTAATAGGTTTTACAAATCTTTTTCAAGACACAAAATAAAACAAACAAATTATAAAATAAAAATACAATGAGAGAGTTTAAGATAATATAACACATGATTTTTTAATTTATTTTTTATATGGAAAACTCTAAACGTGTAAAAACTACAGACCACCCTTTTAATCGAAAGTGATAAGAATTCACAAATTGCGAAATTATACACACTCTTAGAGGTTGAATCAACTCAATTATACCAAATAGGAATATCCTAATCACTCTTAACGTAGTATTTGGGTGATATTTAAAGATGTATTAACAAAATAAACAGAAATTTGTTTTATATTATGATTAAAATGGTTGGATCCTTAGTTACAAGACTATAAAAACCCTAAGATGAATAGTGTAAAGGAGAGAGGACTAGACTCTAGAGGAGTTAAGTGGGTTGCATTATTCAGTAATGATGAAGATGTCTTCTTTTCACTTTGATTGTCAAATCAAATTTTGATATAAATTGAAATTGAAGTAGCAAATAAATGAAATGAGAGGTGGCCTGGAATTTGGTTATTGGTTTTTGAGAAGAACTCAAACAAAGAGACATCACGTGAACCAAGAACACAGCCACAGCAGAGAGAGAGAGAGAGAGAGAGAGAGAGCTATTTAAACAACCGCCATTACCAAGCAAGTGAAGTGAAAGTGATCATATCATTATCAATCAATAGAGAAGACAACAACAACAAACAACAAATAGGCAAATAGCAAATAGCAAATAGCAAAAAGCTCCCGTGTTTGTCGCGTGCACTCTACTCCTTCACTCACATTATCTACAGTCTTTCTCTTTCTATGTCAACTCAACTTCAAACTGTCAAAGAAAAACTACATTATTACTACCGTGCTCTGTATACCTTTTATATTTTGCATATGATATGAGATATATGCATGTGTTTTCTCTTATGTTATAATGTAATGTCTCATTTTTTTCAGCGGTTGGATGTACTATTCACCCATTTTGATATTGCATCCGATGCATAGTGCATGAAAGATTTTCTCATTCCTCTCCTGTTACTTTCTATCCGGATCTTAAATCTATCAGAACAGTTTAGATAATAACCCTCGTAAGATGGGAACAATATCTTCGCATTTAATTTTTGTTATGAATACACGTATAGTCTTTCTTGAATGTCTTTCAAGCTGATAGAGTGGTAGATGAGATTTATAAATATACTTAAATAAATAAATAAATAAAAACTAGAAGTTAGATGGGGTAATTTTGGAGGTACAAAGTTAGGCTAAACAAAAGCTTTTAAAGACTAGTAGCATGAAAGGTCTGGTCTATATATTAAATATTAAGACTTAAAGACTTTACTTCGAAGATGAGAACGGTGTCCTGTCCATGTGCATGACCTAACAGACTTGTCTTATCATTTTAAAAGCACAAGTTCCATTATATCTATGGATCCATGTACAAATTCCATAAGTACATTTTCAATTTCTTACATATAATTTTTGAAAAAATTGTAGTTATTAGGTCAATTTGCATAGTAGACCTTTTTATATATATACACCGGACTTACTTTTCTTTCTCGTCAATTCAGTTTTGAAATTTCAGGATCGAAATTACATAACGTTGTTGAATCAGTTTTATAACTTTATGAAACTAGATATTTAGTTATATATCGTTGTTCAGTTTTAAAAACTATATATTTTTTAAACGACATCATCTTCGATGCTTCCATGTATTATTTTAGTTTCTATATGTGACATATCAGTATTTCTCTTGAATATTGATCCACTTTAGTAAAAAAATATAATACAAATTCTTATCTTCGAATCGATTTTCTAAAGAAAAATATGCATCCGATTAGTAGCCATAAAATATTTGTTTTAGTTTTTAGAAAAACTTGTCTCCATAATCTTTTAAAAAAATTTGTCACATAAGCTCATATTTAGATTAGATAATTGTACGAGAGGAAATGCTTTTAACTCATTGTCTACCAATCCTACAGTAAGAAATTTTTCAGTGGATTGGAACTCTAATCCGGAAAAATTTCAATAAATTTTTTTTAAATGTCTTTTTATACATAACAATACAATTTTGTTTAAATATAATACCTAAATCTAGTATTTAAATGATATAATATCGCTATAATCTATTTATTTAAAATATATTGAATTTTTATTATTTATATGAATCGATTACGATAATACCATATAATTTAAGACCAAATTTAGATGCTAGAATTAGTGTCTATATTATAACGAAGTAACATTACTCTTTTATATATTATTATTTAACGAGAGAGTTGAAAAATTAGAAGATTTAATTAGAAGCCTTTTTGAAAGAAGCAACACACACACAAACACACCATTTTGCAATTCCCAAAACTCAAAAAAGAATTTCCCACAACACAAAGCCCCCACACTTCCCCAAAGACTCTTGAGAAGGGACATTTCTATATCACCATCAATGAACCCACCTTGAAAATTGAATACACTACATACAACAGATAGAGAGAGAGAAAGAAACTTAAAGTTTAGAGAGAGGAAGAGTAATAGTGAATAAACTTCTCTTCTCTTCTCCACTCTTCTCTTTTCTTTCCCATCAATCCCAATATCATTTTAAAGATAGAAACACCATGTGAGTTAAGAAAACATAAAACCCCTCCTTCTCTCTCCTTTCTCTCTCTACACTCTCTCTTTATCTATCTTTCTATCTGTCCAACCAATATTGCTGTCAAAAAATCTCTCCCAAAGCAACCTTCCCCATCATTTCCCACAATTCAATGCCCCACATCACACCCTCCATCATTTTCAGTTAGACAAGTATCAAAAGTAAACAAAAAAATTAAAATAAAATAAAACATATAAACAATATCTATAACCAAAAAAAATTAATTAAAAAAAAAAACAGTCAGCTTTCCATGATTTTACATCACTAGTTTATATATTTGCTATTCAAACCTATCCAACTATGTAATGTAACATAACACATGCCCTTTTTGAATTATAAGCAGAATAAGTATATATAATAAGCACATAAGTATATAACTAGATAAGAAGATTAATTAATGGTAGAATATAAAAATTAAAAAGAAAGAAAGAAAGAAATTAAAAAAAAAAAAAAAAAAAAAAAGAAGGTTGATTTTCACCACCCACAAGGCTTGTCTCTGTTGATGTTTGTTGGTTGCCACAGTGACTGAGACTCGAAAGCGCCTATCTTTTCATGTCTCTATATTTGACATTGATAGTTGATACATCACCTTGGTTTCTTTGTTCATGTTCATGTCCATGTCCTACTCCTATTCTCTTTTGACCCCTCACTAGTCACTACTCATCTCTATTTCTCTCCACCTTCTCCTCTGTTTTTGCTTCTTAATTCAATTCATCATCATCATTGTTCTTCAAGCACTCTGTTTTCAAGTTAGAAATCAAAAAAACAAAAACTTTGAGTGAGCTTAGAGATATAAAGAGAAAAACAAAAATGGGTTCTCTTGGAGGTCATGAAAGTGAGAAGAAATCACCACCAATGTGGGTTTTTCCAAAGATTTTAGGATTTAGTCCTCCTCAGAGATGGGGTCACTCTGCTTGCTATTCTCATGGAGTTGTTTATGTTTTTGGGGTATGTATATTTAAATTTTTGTTTTTTTTAATAATAATTACAATTTGTTTGATTTTATTATGTTTTGTAGCTTCCTTTGATGTTTGTTGTCATGTTTTGTTTGTTTATTTGAATTTTTTTTTAAAATTTTTTATATGATAACAATTAAATTGTTTGGTTATTTTTGGTTAAGGAAATACATACTTTCTTCATTGGTTTTAGTTCTTTCCTTCTTTTATCTTCCATCTTCTGTTTTCTTGTTGGAATATTGTCTCAAGTTTGTTCTTGTCTCTTAAATTAGTACAACAATTATTTGTTAGCAAAACTCTTATCATCATACTTTCTTCATATAGAAATGTTTCCAATATTCTTGTTTTTTTTTTTTTTTTTTTTTTTTTGGTTTCTCATCAGTTAAGTTCTTCATCTTTACTGTTATCTTTTGGTTTCTATTTTCATGTAACATGTTCTATTTGTAATATGAAATCACTAATTTTCTCTTAAGAATTTCAATGTTTATGACACAAAATTAAACAACTTCTGATGTTCATGATTTTGTGACTTTGTTGTTGTACTACTTACCGACTTCTCTAAGTGAAATACAAAGAACATATGAAATTTCTTAGATCTTCTGTTAAATTAGAAAATGGAAAATCTTAAAAGAATGCTAAGTACACTGCTTGGCCTTAAAAAGAATTTGATACGTAAGGAATCAGAATCAAACATATCCTTAACAATATGTTATAGATTGTACTGTGAAAAATTCTTTTATTGGTATGAAAGAAAGTATTAAAATGCTTTGTGACTCAATCTTGGGGTGAAATGTTGCAATTTTGCTCAAATTCTCTATTGTCTGTCTATACATTTCAGGGATGTTGTGGGGGTATGCATTTCAGTGATGTTTTGATGCTAAATTTGGATATAATGGTTTGGAGCACACTTGCAACGACAGGTCAAGGTCCCGGTCCTAGGGACAGTCACAGTGCTGTTCTCGTGGGGCACAAGATGATTGTGTTCGGGGGTACGAATGGTATGAAGAAGGTGAATGATCTTCATATACTTGATCTTGTGTCGAAAGAGTGGATACTTCCAGAATGCAGAGGCGCTCCGCCTTCTCCTAGGGAAAGTCACACTGCAACGCTTGTTGGTGATGATAAAATGGTGATATTTGGGGGTAGCGGAGAAGGTGAAGCGAATTACTTGAACGATTTACACGTTCTAGACCTCAAGACTATGAGATGGACTTCCCCAGCAGTGAAGGGTGATATTCCTGTACCTCGGGACAGTCACAGCACTAATGTTATCACTAACAAGCTGTTTGTATACGGTGGGGATTGTGGTGATCGGTATTATGGAGATGTTGATATGCTTGATATTGACACATTAACGTGGACAAGGGTATGTTGATAACTTTTTAGCCAACATATATTGTTCAAATTGGAGCTATTTTCTCATGTTTTTTTTATTTGACAGTTAGCAGTTCAAGGATCATCACCGGGTGTTCGAGCAGGTCATGCTGCTGTAAATATCGGGACAAAGGCAAGTCATGTTTACTAAATATAGCAATAGCATCTTTGTTGTATGAGTTTCTATATCATATATAGCACAATCAAATCATTGATCTGATGCCAGTGTGTACAAACTCGTTTTTTCCAAATTCGGGTGACATTGTTTATAATCATTCATAGTATTCTTTACTGTTGGCAGGTTTGTATCATTGGCGGGGTTGGAGACAAAAGTTATTACAATGACGTCTGGATCCTTAATGTGACTACTTGTTCGTGGACTCAGCTTGATATACATGGCCAGAAACCCCAAGGGAGGTTTTCTCACACAGCTGTTGTTACAGACTCAGATATCGCCATCTACGGAGGGTAAGGTTCAAATTGATCGTCTCATAGAAATTCCATATGTCTAGTCCTTTTCGTGTATTTCAGGTTTGCTTATAAATCTGTTTTTTTTTTTTTTTTGGGTCAATGCAGGTGTGGGGAGGATGAACGTCCTCTAAACGAATTGTTGGTCTTGCGACTTGGAGGAGAGGATCTGAATGTTCATTATAACATCTCCATGTGCAAAACATTTGGAAATCATTGGAACCAAGCGAAGAAACGATTGCCTGGAGGAAGGGAGGATTCCCCGGTAATGAAGTTGTACTACTGTCGACAGTTATATATGTCTCGATTTGATATTATTGTGTTTCTAATACTAGGAAGCTTATAGTTAACTTTCTGCTTTGAATCAGATAACTATGCTTCTCGGAAACAACGAATTGGCAAGGAAGGGAACTCATGAACCGGATTTAGAACCTCAGCAATCTTTGCGGTTCAGTTCAGGTTGGTTTAAAACATCATCAAAATCTTTGCTTTATGTATACGCACACGACCAAGATCATTTCGCGATTGACTTAAATGATCTCTTTACGACATTCTAGATACTTTACATCCGAAGAAGAGAAGAACTTCCAGTTCTACTAATTTATGGGAGATTGAATCGGAACAAGAAGAGCATTCCCTTTCTCTCTCGCAGCATTCGTCTCCATCCCAATCCGATCAAGAGCAAACCCCCATTAGAAAAGCCTCCAAACCCATTACGAATTCCCAGGGATTTCATTTGTTTAAGCAGTTGAATCGAACTCCCAACAATTTCCAGCCTAACAGTCTTGCAATTAACCAGAAAGAATCCCGAAATATGATCCATAAAACTCCACAAGACCAGCTGTTGTTAAGAGAACACCAACACCAACACCATCTTCAAAAACCGGAACAATATGTGCACGTTGCTCATGTCGTAAGACAAGGATCACAACATCCAGCACCTGAGACGAAACCAATGGATTTAGTACCTATGCAAAATTTGGTGAGTTGTAATACAATACAATAAATTTATATTTGCAATGTTTTTGTTTGTGTTCTTGTGTCTCTTATTGCATTTGTTCATGGTTTTTTTGTCCATAGATTGGTGCTGAGGTCCACGGCAAGGTTGATGGAGCGTTCGACTCAGGTTTTCTAATGACAGCAACCGTCAATGGGAAGATTTTCCGAGGGGTTTTATTCGCACCGGTAAGCTTGCTGATTCCATTCAATACAATGTTTGTTCATGCATTTTATTCACTTTGCTTATGGAACTTGAAATTTTAATCAAAATCAGGGACCGGGGATCGCTCCAAGAGGTTCAATGCCTGCTCAAAGTCCATCTCCAACTAGTCACATTGCTGTTGCTCAACCATTTCCAAATTCAAATCATATCGAATCACCCTTCAAGCCTTCGCAGCCACCCGTCAGGTTATCCGTGCCAGAGCCTGGTCAGGCCTACCGACCAGCTCAAGTTAACAGACATTTTCCGGTCTTTCGTCATGGCACCCCACCGCCTTCTTTAGCGAAAGAGCCTAAATTGAGAAGTGATCTTCAAGGTGTGGTTCTAACACTAGGAGGACCTGGAACTGGTGGGATCTTAGACAGACCAAACTCCTCTTGTTAGTTTTTTTTTTTATAATTTTAAATGTAAATCTTAATTAATTTCCATAATTGAGGCTCGTCAAGAGTTAGTTAAGTTAGTTGGTTAAAAAATGCTGCTTTTTAGCACTTAGTTTCAGCCCTAATTGCTTCTCTGTTCATGAACTCTCAAGATGCTTTTCTGTTAGATTCTTAACTTAAATCACAAGTCTAACCTTGAAAGTGCTCTTTAGTGTTATAAAAAGTGCTTCCAAGCAACTAGTACTACTTACAAACATTTGGCAGTTAAACAATATAGTTGGGTTGGATTTGATATACACTAAAGAATTTGAAATGTTAGATATTAAACTATAAGTTAATGTCTACATTGAATAATTAATTGCTAGAAATATCTATTTAATTAAGTATTCTGTTTCATAAAAACAAGTTTTGGGAAATGGAAATGGAAGTGCTTTTCTACAAAATCATTTTCAAACATATTCTCTTTTGATTGAATTAGGTGGGGTAGAAAAGCAGACTAGTAGAGAGACAACCAACTAAACCTTTGTAGGGTGATGTTGAAGCTGAGCTGTCAACATGTGCATCATTTTTCTTCCACAATGATTGTCTAACTCAATCTTGTCTATCTAGTAGGGGCACTATTGTTCCGAAAAATCTTGAATACAGTGGGATGTATCGATCATTTTCTGTTGAATCGTGCCAGATAATAAAATTTATCGAGTGACGTGATCAATCGGTAGATTTTTGATGTGTCTCACTTCACCCAAGATATTTTCAAATTACACCGTTCCTGTAGATAGACAAGATTGAATACCAAATTTGTAAGGATTTCTTTTTTGGAAGACTAATCTAAGGATTAATTTTTTTTGATACCTAATATAAGGATTATATTAGAAGCTATTTAGCCTATTCTAGCTTGTAACTATACAAATTGTATGCCTTTACTTGATGTGGGTTAATGTAACCAGACAGTCAAAGAAGTTGTTGAAAATAAATTACTTTCGATGGATGACTACCTAAATAACACTTGTCACTCGTAACTAGACAAGTGTCCTCTCAAGACTCACGTCCACAATATGTTAAACAATAAAACAAAGAATAAGAAATAAATCTATAAATACTACTTAGAAAGGTAAATTAAGATGACTATTCTCATTTAATAAAAACTCTTAACACTTCCTTACAATTTAATAAATACCGATTTAAGTATCGGAGGGTGTTTGACTGTTCGTCTGTTCGTCAACGTGCCTCGTTGGCCACCTTTAATGTTTGTTATTAACAGATCAACAATACGTTTCATTATTATATAATAGTTTTGATGTTATACGGAGAGTTCATAACGAAAACATGTTAATATCCACGAACGATCGAGATTTTCAATGATATTTTTAATATTGATCAACCAAAAATACTTTTAAAGCAATGAAGCCACCAACCAAATACTGTAGATTTAGACACAAGTCATGTGTTGTACGTACACTTGTACATGAAAAAAAATAGTGATAAAACTACAGTAACTAATGGAAGATGGATTTGATTGATTGATATTGATTATAATTTACCAAAGATATAGGGACCCACCACAAAGTACGAAGATTTCACTTTGGGCAATGTAAGGGTGACGTGGGGCTCACTCACAGTCATAGTTGAAGAGAGAGAGAGAGAGAAGAGAGCACCCGCGCATCTCGCGCGATACTGTCTGTGGTGGTGGGAGAGTCTGACTGTCCGATAATCAAAAGTGACAGACAGAGTTGAATGAGTGAGTGAGAGAGAGAGAGTCATTGTCAACCGTCGGATCATGTCTGCCACACTTGATTGATCATGATGGTTGATGGGATCGACACTGATGGAAAGATGGACGGATGACAACAATTGTTCAACTTTCGAAAATAAAATAAATTTTTTAATGTTTTTTTTTTTTTTTTTTCTCTCTTTAAAATCAGGTGTCGTGTCTTATGTATCATAAATCGTCAGACAAGACACCTCTCTAGTCACTTGACGTTGCTTGCGTCATTTAAACGACAGAGCATATAAAGTTTTCTGGTCCTCATGTCCCACGTGTCGACTTTCTATTGGTTGTTTTGTTTTGTTCGGCCGTAATGGGCCTTTATTGGATGGGCTGACTTGGGCCTCCCATGTAGATTGGTAAATCCCAATTATGTATTCCCGACTTGAGAACATACATCATTTGAGTTGAATTCTAAACTGTATAACACCGGCCTCTCGGAGTTGATCTCTTTGGTATGCTTTGAGAAAAGCGGTTTTTGTCTCGTTTTTTAGGTACCGATCTTTCTATTCGGATTTTTTTTATAGGTGTTATATATCTCATAAATAATTTTAGGGGAAATTGTATTGGCATCCTTGAGGTTTGTCTTAGTTGCATCTAGATGGTGAAATATAGTTATTCTACAAAGAGACCCCTGACACTTAACAGAGTTCCAATAGAATCAGGAAAGCGGGTTTGCAGCCGTCTCACCCCCTCCACCCCTCCATGGCAAATTCAAGATATCATCTTAATCTCATCGGTCACTATAGCAATGGAAATCTACTTCACCCATTGCAATTACTTTCTCAATCTCTTTTTGTTGATACTGAAACCTAGTTTTCTCAATTTTTTTTCAAATCAAATCAAAACCTCATGGTGAATTGGCTGAGGTGCAAGTTACATAACTCGATTGAGAGCTCACATGGATTAGTGAAAGAAGAATTCTACCAAGTAAAAATGTTTTATTATCATCTGCCTAGAGAGCTCTAGATCATTTGATTTCAATAAGGTTGTGTAAATTGATATGTTATTTATATCAATCAATTTTGATTTTTTACCTCTTATTTTTCTTGAAAATTCTAAGCATTTTACTTTGAGATGTGTTTTCTATGGAAGAATCTGATGAAAAATTGTTTATTAAAACTGGATCGATATTTTCGAGAGATAATTTTTTTTTTTTTGGGTAAAGTTTATTTTGGGATTTTGCTTTCGGGTTATAACGTCTTTGAGAGTATTTGCAGTAGTACAAAATGGGTGTTGGATATGTCTGAAAATTGTTATTGATAACCGTGTGAGTTGTAGAGATGGAGTTAATGGGTGGAAATAATGGCTTGTTGAAGAGTGGTAGTCACGAGTCACTCATGGTGTAGACAATAACCACAATAGTAGAGAAATAGACGGTTAGAATGGTGGCACAAGCATAAACTTTTTTATTTTCTTTTTTATTTTTTCTTTTCTATTTTTCATATAAGGGCATTTTTGACCTATAATAAGTCAAACTTTGTCAATCTAACAGAATTATTAGCTACTGTTAATTTTAGGGGTATTCTTGTAGAATAAACTTATTGCACCATCTACCTACAACTAGACCAAACCTCAAGGGTGTCTGTGCAATTTCCCCATAATATTAATACAATATTAATATTTTAAACATTTTAACAAAAATTATAATTAATTAAAAAAAATAAAAATTATAAAAAGATATTATAATATTAAAATATTAATTAATTGTTTACTTAAACTTAAATAGTGATTATTTAAAATTATTAAAAAAAATTAAGAAGAGAAAACCATTGAATCTAATTAAAAAAAACTAAACTAAAAAAAAAAAATCTAAAAAGAAAAAAAAAAAGAGGGGTGACTGGGGAGGTTGCCGAACCTGGAGATTTCCATTTTTTTAAAAATTGAATTACGATTTCCAATTTATTTTTTCTTTATTTTAATTGAAATACGATTTTCATTTCTTAAGTAACTGTTATGAATAAATACGAATTCAATACCTTTTTTTTTTGTTCATCTTGTTATCTTAATTATTTTATAACTTAATAAATTAATATTGTTTTTCAAAACTTATAAAAAAAATGACATTTGCAATGTGTTGGGGTGTGTTTATAGATTATAATATTTTAAATTTTTTTTTTAATGAGGTGCATGTATAAAAAACGGTGTACATATAGTTTTTTAAGGATGCAAATATTCCCACTTTTAATAGAATAAGAATCCATAATCACAGGTCAAGCCCGGCCAGACCTAAATATTACCATACTAATTTATTTGTAAAATTTCATCAACTATTTATGCATATAAGTTAGCTTAGTCGGTAAGATCTCTTATTGAATTGAAACTTTATAAGTGATAAGAGTGATAACCAGAGTGGACAACAAGGATATCTTCTCAAATCAAGTCCAACCTTCACATAAGCTATGAAATTTTAAAGTACTACTTCTCTCATTGACAAAATAAAGAAAGGCATTTCTTTAATTTATTTATTAGTAAACACATTTTAAAACTAAAATTAGATCAGATGAGATGCACATTTGAATAAGGAAAAGAGTTAAAAGACTATTGAAGGAACATGGATTTAAAAATGTTAAAAATGAGTTTATGGATCCTGATATTTAAAAATAAGGAAAAGAGTTAAAAATGTTTAAAGAGTTTATGGATTCTGATATTTTCTTCAAATCCTCAAACGAGTTTTGTTTTAGGGTTAATTGCACTAACTTACCCTTACTTTACGAATTTAGTAAGATTTCAAAAAAATGTCCTAAATTAACACAAACACCTCTGGTCAGTAACTTTAACGGTTAACTAACATTGACCTATGAAAAACCAAATATAACACTGCCACATCATCTCAAACATAAAATATTTTTAATTAAAAAAAAAGATAATATATCCACCGTCTGCGGAAATATCCTCAATTCACGGAAAAACCTCCTCTACCAATTGTAGGAAGTCGATCTCCGAGATCGATGAAGATCTCTTTCAGTAAGTAGGAGATCATCAAAGATCTCTTGTTTCCTTGGTAGATTATCTTTTTTTTAAAAAAAAAATTGATTTTTCAATTTTAATTAAAAAATCATTTATTTTTGAGATGATGTAGCAAGAGTATATTTGGCTTTCCAAAGGTCAAAGTTAGTCAACCGTTATAGTTAACGAATTGACTTGATGGCAGTGGGTATTTGTGTTAATTTAGGATATCTTTTTAAAATCTTACTAGATTTAATAAACTAAGGGTAAGTTAATGCAATTTAACCATTTGTTTTATAAGGATTCTTGTATGATGATGTAGTGAGACCACTCACCAATTTGCTTAATTAATACAATATTTAATTACTATAAGTTTATATGCTAGCTAATAAAGTTTTCAAAACCCTAGATGGGTCTATAAGATAAACACTTTTAATAATGGTTTTTTTCAAGTGTACTTTCTTCCATTAAGTTAACAGATAAGCCAACTATTTTTAGTAATAAACAAAACCCTAACTTTATGTAAAAAGAAAGTCTTCTGCCCTATTAGGATGTTTCTTTTTGACAAGAATGAACGTGGGTTTGCTTGATTTTTCACTTTAAAATCAAGAACTCCAATGGAGTTGATGAACTCAACTCAAAAGGGTTGAAGATGTTGAATTGAATGGTTGTTGATTATCCTTCACTAGATTTTACTCAAAGATTGTACTATATATATACCCAAATGTTTATATAAAAAAGTTTAAATCTCCACCATTTTTTGATTTATTATAAAACACCCACTTCCTAAAATCAATTCAACAGAGGTGCACCAAAATCATTCTTGGACCTTGATAAGTGACTTTAAAGAATCTGTTCATGATTCATTTCAATATAACTTTCTCTTTTCTTGAAGTATTATAAGAACTATTACAATAGGACTGCCAGGACCTGCCAAGATCAAACAATATATGTGCGGTCCGGATATCTACTCCCAAACGGGAGATAACTTCTCCTATAACCCGGGAAGGAAACTCCCCACACCGGCCACATATGCTTGTAAAATGCGCATGGTGGGATTTGAACCCTTCACCATTTATGTGGAAGGGAGGTACACTACCAGCTCTGCTAAAAGATGATATGCAATATAGACGGTAAAACTCTTTTAACTATTTTAAAAAGCTTTTGACAACATAAAAAACAGTTCTAGAAAGCACTGTCGCTCCTGGACACCAGAAGAACTTGACAAAAACCTAATAAGTAGATTCAAATTTCATAAACAAGAAATGGTAAATATGCAGCCAGAATGCCAGATGGAGAGACAAACCTAAAAACTAGACCTAAGTGTTGATGTCATGAAGCACTACTGTTTATAATCAGCTCTTTTTAGGTAATGCTGGATTAAAAAATTCCTTAAACATGCAAACGTGCACCCATTTAGTCCACACATTTGAAAAGTACCGAGAATAAATTAAGCTTAATCTCAATATAATCATAATATATTAGTATATTACAAGCACAAAAGGTTACAGATTATCTGGTTAAAGAAGGATTATGGTGGTGGGGACCATAATTAAACTCTTCAATTAAGCTTTTAAGATATTTTTTTGTTCTAAATGATTCAATAAAATATTTACCTAGAGAAAGTCCTCCCCCTTGCTAAGTAGTTTATCCAAGAACTTCAATTGCTAAGATTAACCAAGAAAAGCCTGTTCTTGCAGGGTTGTATACAATATAATAACTCTAACTCTAGCTTAACAGTTAAGATCTCTTATCGTTGTACAAGAGATTATGGTTTCGAATTCCGCTTACACTTGGATGAGGAGGGGTCTGGTTTATTTATCATAACATAATAACTCGAACCAATGAGTTTTGATTTTCATTGTGATTTATCGTAACATAAAACAATGATCTTCAAAAATCTTAAGTTGTATTCTTTTAACTTACAAGCTCTATTACTATGGCAAGGACTTGATATATAAGTTGATAGTTTTAAGTTTTAGAAGTTTGCCTAAAGAACTCTAAACATGATAGATACTATTTTTTTCAAAAACTTATATATGCCAATACACCTCAAATGTAAACTAAAACTTCTCATATAATGATACGATGTTTCTCCAAATATGAAGCATTATATGCAATCAAGATTTATTTTTTCTTGTTTTTTTGGGTTTTTTTTTAGTAAAAAATAAAACGGAACATTTTAATATATCATCATATGAAAGCATATCATTAAAACTTATGCATCTAATGCAGGAATTAATGTTGATGATACCCATGCCATGGAATGCAGCGTCCCCATGTGTTGGATGGCATACGAAATCCGCATTATGTACATACACTTAAACATACATGCATACATGTATACATACATGAACTCATGATCTATATGGTATATATAAAAGTGAGAAGTCTATAGAGTAAAAAGCAACGTGTCTGCGTTTCGAGAGATCAAGTTGGGAATATATAGAAATGGTTGATGAGCAAGAAAGGCAACTGCCTATTGCAAACGTGGGTAGGATAATGAAGCAAATCTTACCACCCAGTGCAAAGATTTCCAAAGAAGCAAAACAAACAATGCAAGAATGTGCAACAGAGTTTATAAGCTTTGTAACTGGTGAGGCATCTGACAAGTGTCACAAGGAGAATCGTAAGACAGTGAATGGAGATGACATCTGTTGGGCTCTCAGTGCTCTAGGTTTTGATAACTATGCTGAGGCTATAGTAAAGTACTTGCATAAATATAGAGAAGCTGAAAGAGAAAAAGCTAACCAAAACAAAGGTACTAGCACCCAAGACAACAGAGATGAAGAATCTAACCATGAAAGTGAAGAGCATACCGAGCAGCAGCAAGTTGGAAGCACTTCAAATCCTTCAGAGTTTACGGTTCTTGACAAGGGTAAAAGTTCTTTCACAAAACCATCTTGAACAAGATTTTTTCTCCTGTTCATGGTGAAGATTACGACACCAACAACAACGATAAACAAGATCATGTGTATTCACACATCGGTTGTATAAGTTTTCATTCTCTAGGTTTAAATTGGAGTTAGCAAAACCTCCACTACTATAAGGTAAATTTGTACTTGTCTCCTTAACTTATGACTACTCTCCTTGTATTTCCTCATCTTTTTTTCCTTATTCTCTCCTTTGAGGAGAGTAAGTTTTGTGAATTATTGATCAGCTACTCAGCTGATCTCTAGTTGTATGTTTTGTACTTTGGATTCTTCGATTAACACTAATTCATGAGTTGAAATACTATTTAGTTACTTGTTTGTGATATTTTAAGTGAATCAAAGCTCGTGTATAGTCTTCAACAAGATCAATTCTCTTGCTATTCAACAATTTTCTCTTATTTTTGAGTCTAAATTAATGGAGCTTAATCCTATGTTTAGATGAAGACCAATCAAGTTTTGTATTCTAGTCAACATCTACACAATAGGTGTGTTTTTGTTTCAATTTTCTGTTTTTTATTTTTGATGTCTAGTTAATGTATATCAAGCTTAGAAGGAACCTGATATTTTATATCTCTAGTTCTTTAACTCCCTTTGTGTGGTTGTAAATTTGTAATTATGTGAATGCTAACCATAAAACAGTTCCTATTTAGAATATCTGGTTTTTCAAACACCGCATGTTTTTGCATCAACTAAGTTAAGAAACTATCTCTGAAAGAGAAATAAACATAAAACATACAATGAAAGCGAAAGCAAAGAAAATAGTAAAGATCACATTTTCACACACAAACATATATCATCTGATTAATCTAATGTTCCCTAAATTCTCAACCATTTATTACTCTTAAGGTTTTTGCACAAACTTTAAGGTTTACTTGCAAACAACTACTGTTTAACCAGACAGGATGAGAAAAATAAAAAGAAAAAAGAAAGAAACAATAATAGTCAAGGCTAGAGGTTGCATATGTGATTGGTTTAGGGCTTTCCAAAACCCTAGATCTAGGGACCACCGTCTTATGGCATGATTAAACGAGAAAATCCAATTCAAATCTTATGGCATGCCTTTTGTTTATTGTAAGCAAATGAATTGGCTAAGACCCTAAAAATTAAATTAGAATTTCTTTCAGACATAAGGTATCAAGATGCAACCTAGGGTTTCTGTTAGCACTAGGGGGGACCACTTCTCAACTATCTTATGTTCTTCACTCTCTCTCTCTCTCTCTCTCTCTCTCTCTCTCTCTCTCTCTCTCCAATGGAGGAACACTTCAGACAAAAGGGATGGAAGAAATTCCCACTAAATATATTCACTCATACAAGAAGAAAATGATACAGAAAATGAGACAGTACAAGAGACAAAAGCTGAGACATTAAAATTTTTGGACTAACCGTACAAATACAGTAATATATGATAGATTTCTTAATAGAAAGAGTGTGAAAACCTAAAGAAATTGGGACAAGCAGTACCAAATGCAGAATTCATTAGGGGTTTTCCTGATACAAATGTCTTTGGAATAGATGTTGGTTCCAGTGGCTCCGACCATGGAATGATAGTAACGGACTTCATAATATGTTCGCACCACATTGGTAGTTGGCAAGCACAAACCACTGCATCGTAAACTGGTGTTGCAATTCATTTGGTGCGCCCATTCTCCAGACAGAAAGCCAGAGGATCATGGGACATCCATGTGAGCTGCAGTAGTTTTGGGCAAGCAAATGCAACATTGTTGCAAATTGCAACCTTGACCCAATACACATTTCAAAAGCTGCATTGATCTTCTTAAAATAAATTTTCAGATCATTATCGAAACGTGAAAAAAGTTGATCAATATCGAAAAAAACCAATGGAATGCAGTCACTCGCGCATGTGCATGCACACACGTGTTTTAACACTCGCTTATGTGACATGTAGATAGATAACACGTGTGTGGCATGTAGATAGATATTTTTCACACATAAAATGGAGATACATGTCCCAGCTCTTCATATATGAGATACAAAGACACCAATGTCTTCCTCCTTACCCCCAAAATCACTCGAAGGAGACTGACCCAGGTAATGCTTGACATAAATTTGAATAGAGAAAAACTTCCACCATAATGCCAGAAACAAGTTTTTCATGATAGCATTCAAAGCTGAGTATGAAGCAAAACAGAAACAGAATAGGCAACCATGGCACTCAACAGGAACATTGTTTGTGATAAAACTATAACAGCAGAAATGGTTATATATTGTTCAAGACATTTGAATATTTGATTGATTGCTGTGGTGGAAAAGGAGTTTTGAATGTCCTTTTCCTCCAACTTCTCAGGTGAGCAAAAGCGAATGTAAAATTTCATTGGAGGTAACTTAGGGGAAATTGTACATAGCTGAAAAATTCTGGCATCTACAAAATAAAACTAGATCTTCTATCACCACAGACAAAAGTGTTTAACAGGTATAATAGCAGATTTTAGTATAGTTCAATAAGAGCACAGCCAATTACCAATACCAACTAGATTTGTTTAAAGTATAAGCTGAACTTATAATAGTTTGACTTATTCAAAATTGAATACCTTCTCATCATACTCTTTTTCTGATTCTTCTTCTTTAATAAGTTTATTTTTCATGCTAGCTTTATGGGCAGTTTGCTTCAAATATTTTGTATAATAGTGATGTTTTGATTCATTCTTACAACGTAACCATAATTAGGTTTTGCTATAACTTTGATATTTGAAATGTATTGTTAGTTACCATATTACATAGATTATAAAGAAATACTAGTGAAGGCATACAATCTACAAGTAGCCTAGCCAAATGCAAACTGAGACCAATCAAACTTCTTCTGTCCAATGACAGCAAACTTTTGCTTAAATCTACATAATGCAAGTGCATTTAGATCCTGCGTGATCCACATTCAATATCTATCTACTAAGGTAAGCAAAAGTAAGTAAGAAACCACGCAAGACGTTCACGATCTTTCAAAAAATCAAGTCATTCGATTAACAAAGGCTTCTACAAAACCCCAACCATCATCAATATCTGGTCCAACCCAATAACCAGTTATTATGGTATGAGTACAAGAACTTACATCGAAAGAACAATTAACAATTTCATCACAACGCTTGCATGTAGCTGTTAAATGACAGTGACAGCTTCGACTCACAGAAAATAAGCCTCTATTCGAGTTTGAGCTGCAGGGAGCAGGAAAGTTGGTCGCTGCAAATAAAGTTCATAGTATCAATATATGAAAGCGAGCAAGGAATTTGAATTTTTTTTTTCCGATGTACAATGTAGTTATGTAGAAGCAATGCCTGGCAAAATTTACTCTAGATTTTGGTGTAAGCAGACAATTATGGGGCAATCAATCAAATGTTGCCCTTTATCATTACAATAACAACATTATTATTAGGTAGTTTAGTAATTGACTTCTCTGCAATGACTCAATTCATTCTAATATAATTTAGCACAACCAAAAGATTATCACTTCTATCTTTCAATCTACTTTGAAAAAAAAAAAAAAAACTTTTCAAGTCAAGAAATTGAGCCAATATACAGTACTTAATTATATGAATCTTAAAATACCATTATAATTTATTTGGCTTCAAATATTGAACCTACCCACATGAATTAAAAGATAAAATCATTACTAAAAAACATAATTCAACAAAAGAACTTATTTTTATTACATATATAATACGGAATCATCAGCAACAAAAGTTAGAATTGCAAGAAAATTGAAGAACATACCTGTTACAACACTCGCTTTGTGCGAAAGTCTACCAAGGGCCGATTTTTCACTACACATTTTCTGAAAACAAGAAAAAGTTGCAACAAAGTTTCAAGTTTGTGACAAAATTCACATGGAATTGTGAAACTTTTACATTTTCGCAGGAACCAAACAAACGGAGGGTCGTTTGAAGGAAAATTGAAGAAATAAAAAAATGGTTTTGGAGAGGAACTGACCTTGAGTGAAGTTTGTGGAACGCAGCAGCAGAGAGGGGCAGAGAAGTTGATGGAGATGGAGACTATGTTGCACGCCATTTGCTGCTCTCAGTAATGCTGCTGGTGACTAGTGAGGTTTGGGTTTTTGTATGCGAAAATGAAACAGAATTAAACGACGTCGTTTACTCTTAATTGATTTAAAAAAAATAGGATAATTGGCACTGATGCCCCTAAACTCTTTAAATATTTGCACTACGCCCCCTGTACTTTTTTTTCAGCACTAAACCCCCTAAACTCTTACAAATTGGTAAAAACCAACTGTAGGTGCCCCCTCACAGGGAGCAATAAACCTAGGTGTTTTCGAATAAATGAGAGTTCAGGGGCTTAGTGTCGAAAAAAAATACAGGGGATATAATATAAATTTTTAAAGAGTTTAGGGGGTACCATTATCAATTAGCCTAAAAAATAAATACAAATCATTTTACCAGCATTTGTCTTGGTAGCATTCTCTCCTGTATTTGTGTGAACAGATATATTATCCTCTCCAATTATAAGAATGATATCCGAACCGTTCATGTATAGCTTAATCTTAACAAGTTTCATCAGATCCTTGACATGTTTAGTGTAAATGGAAATTTGAGTAATTACATAGTTTAGTAAATTTTTAAGAGACATAATCTATTATCCAGGTGACGGTAGAATTAGATAACTCATCAATATTTCTTTACAATATGATGTTTGGAATATGATGTTTGGCTATGTATAGTTACAATGAGAAATTCATCAACTTTTTTGTATTTTTCAAAAACTTATATTTCCCAAAATTTTGGTTAGAAAGTAGAAGAGAAAAAAAAAATTAAAATTAAAATAAATAGCAAGATATTCTTTTTAACGAAAGTTTTCGGGTTCCTTTTCGCTCCAAGCAAATTTCAGAAAATTTTATGTTTTTAATAAAAATAAAAATAAAACTATTGAATGGATATATACATACACAACATGGACAAGTAAATTGAGCTCTTTGCATACATGGAAATAAGTTCAACAAAGCATAATTTTTCTGTAGTGACATTAAAGTACCAAAATTTCTCACATACAAAATTTTGCAGCAAAAACTTGATAATTTCTTGACATGCGAGCAAGACTTCTCTCTGTCGAATCGGAACCTGTGTTGGATGGAAACACCATGTCCATTTATCTGTTTATAGATCCCGAAGTTAGTACTACATCGACAACTAAAAAGCGTTTATCTTGTCTGTAATTGATATTCGACCATTCACACAATCAGAGCATTATAGGTGTATGAACATAAACGGAGAAACCTGAACTCATGTTTTGATAAATAGAAAGGTAAGAACATACAAATTAAGCAAGGGAAGGCCCATTTTGCATTTCATGAGAACTCCTTGACTTGTGCTTCGATTTCTTTTCCCGCTTCTTGCTCCTGCCAAGCAATCAAATAAGAGCATGGTTGAGGCCAAATCAGTGAATTAGAATAAAAATGTAAAGATATGTATACGATAAGTATTATAGACAGTACTCGTCATGTGAGCTATGTCCCCAACAAGATTTCAGTTTTCGATTGATGTGCTTCATATCCTTTTCTGAAGGGAATTTATGTTTCATTACCTGCATCCAAAACCAGAAAAATGAAAACTAAATTTTGCATATGAAACTTGAAAGAATCATGTTGCTCTATGTACGATCAATTATGTTCATTAGATTTTGAATAATTAAGCGGTTGCATATATAGTCTTCCCAAGCCTCAACATTGCTATCCAAATTACATGAAGAAATTTAAGTCGAATCCTATCAAAAGATTGTGTAAGTTGACAGATTAGTACCCAAGAATCTATCACGTTTAGGAATTCAGTGAGCTCTGAAAGGGTGTGTTCATAATTCTGTCGAGAGAGAATGCTATCCAGATAACTGCAAAGACATGCAAAAATTTAATCAAGAGAAAAAATAGAGCTTAACATAAATATAGACAGGTGAGTACATAATATGCAACTGAAAAAGAGAATGAAAATTTGCTAATAAAAAGTTCATGAAGCAGTTCAAAACCTCTCAAAGTCAAGGACGCTGTGCACCTTGTTTGCACTACGCAAAGCCGCCAAAGCCAACTAAACCGTGCCAAGAGATGAGGTAAGTTAAAAATGTGAAGAACAGATAAACGAACAATTGACAATCCAAACCTGAAAATTAGTTACCTTTAATTCTCAAATTCTTAAGAAGAAAAATAATAAAATGGGGAGGACTTTTGACAAAGGAAAAGCCAGAGAGTTTCACGAGTTTAACAATCTTATATTGGCAATTCTTTTTTTCTTTCTTATTTATTATTATTACTATTACTTTTTTAAACTTGAATGGGAAAGGAGAAACATTAAAAGTTTCTCCAGAGGCCTCTTCATTTAAGAAAGTTCTAGTACAGACTATCGGCTTCAAGGAATAAAAAAGTGTTGGAGTTCAGAAGATGGTAAGAGTAATTGGGACATTCTGATAGAACAAGGAGTCTAAACAAAAAAATTACCTGGCCAGGAGGGAATAGAAGTGGTGCATCAGTAATCATGATTTTGTCAGCCTCCAGCTTTGCAGTTTCATGCAAATCCTACAAAATATTAATACATGAGATAATATGGACAGGATGAAGTCAGTTTAAAAGAATCAAGATATTCTATGCACATCTATTTCTAGCCAATAAGAGAAGACTAGGTTCAATCATTATTATCTATTGCTTGAACACTAATAACTGACTTGGTATCTGCTGTGCAGAATCATTCTGCATTCAGCTTTATATTCTTCAGTTATGGCAAGGAAAACAAGAAGCAATTATGCAATCATTCTCTGAGTACCTACTTACAGGCTTACCGCACTGTTAATCTATATTTTTATGAAGATGACATTACAGGGAATATAACTAATATTTTTTCGAATTTTAATTTGAGAAATATGAAAACAAATGTAAAGATAATACTGAAATTTACCTTCAGCATTTGTAATTGGTCATTCTCTGCTTGGATGAATTCCTAAAGAACCAAAATTTATCATCGTTAATCAAAAAAGAGTAGAAGCAAAGACAATATTATATCAAAGACCAGATATACAATCAAGGTTGCAGGGGGTAATGATTTCCTGGCCATCAACTTTGTCTGGAATGCTCAACTTTGCGCATTTCCTAATATAGTATTGATTCTCAGTTTTAAGAGCTCTTTTTCATTGTCTTTTTCCTTTTATTTTTGTTTTTGGATATTCTGTATAATTTTTCATTTCAGTGAAATCTGTCCTTTTAAATAATAATAATAATAATGATAAATCACATATGCTGGGGTTGTCTCTCACTTTTCTTAGACGATCCTAGAATGCACCAATGCTTGTGAAAAGAAATGACTGAATTTACCTCTATATCATCGATAAAACCTTCAAGTGGACGGTATGGTGCATAAACAATAAGATCAAATTCTAAACCCTGCGAAATAAAGGAGTTTCTTAAAACCAACAAAGAAGAAGCAAACAGAGACAACAATGACATATGAGCTTGTATGCATGCCTGATAAACAATCATCTCGTAGTTGAGAATCATTTGATGATCCTGTGAAATCCCCTTACCAAGCTCCTCTGCTGATACATGATTTTCTTCTATCTTACAAGCAGCATACACACAGGTTAACCTGTGTCAATAAAGAAATAATTTCATTCTAAAGAATATATTAAAGCAATTTTAGGTACATAATTGACTATTTAAGGATGATTAACAAGTAGAAGAATATGGTCCCAGATAAAACACGTAACAAATGACAAATTGAGGGGAGGAAAGACACAAGGTTGCAGATTTGCATTGCAATGAAAAAGAAGAGAAAACACTGACCGTTACATAGACAAATATACCATGCCAAGCAATTCCAGTACAACAACAATTTCCTTGTGTTGTTGTGTCCAGACACAATTTCAAATATTTTCCTGAATCATGCTCTACTTCACACTAAAAGTCTTTACCGAAGATCACAAGAGCAATCATCAACTTTGGGGAAAAAAAATGTAAAAAAGGTCCAAGTGAATCATACATTATATTTTTTGGCTGATGTTCCATGACCGACCATTGCAGATAAAATCTTTTGAAGTACAAGAGAGCAGTAGCCTGAAAATGTGAACCAATCAAGGAGTAAATAAAACTCAATATTACTGTTTCCACCTTTTTCATTTTTTTTTTAAATTTCTTTCAAGGTTATAAAATAATCATTCTAGATACAGAGCAATGTACCTGAATTTTATTAGGAAAGTAAAAGGCGCTGCACACTTCTCGAAGTTTATTCTCATAAAATACTCGCATCGACTTTTCTTCTTCGATGTTCAGGGGTTTTGAACGAGAATGCTTTTCAGCTGACATGAAAACAACAAGGCAGTCACATAGTTGGAAAGTATGACTAAGATGAAGCAAATTATATGAGCATCAAAAGAGAATGCAATAATAAATGAGAGAAAGGAATAAAGCATTTACCGTTGTCTTTTGCAATTTGAGGTTCTGGATAAGAAAATGTTCCATCAATATCTACTTCCATTTGGGTTGTTCCATACTTTGAAACAGAACAGTAAATTAGTCCAAGAACAGTATTACTATTAACCATAATATCATTCCACAACAGTAATTTTGAAGTAATCAAAAGCATCACGCTACACATTTAATCTTGGATATCAGGACAATCATACATCATAGCAAATGCCTTTTAGATGGACAGTCTACCTAAATTTATATCCCCGAAAAATTTAAACTTGAAGCTTGAATGCATACATTGAATCATGTTAGACACAATTTATATCGAAAAGAGTAAAACATAAAACAGTGGCACTAAACCAGCTTTCTTGAGCAAGTAATGTTATTTCTAATCTAATAAAAGCTTGCATACATACATTAAATCACGAATTCCAGGCTTTAGGAATACCTTATCCAGAGTTTGTATCGCTCTTTGATTTGAGGCTTTGTACATTTCAACCTATATCACAAAAAAAAAATAATAAATAAATAAAAAAATAAAAAATAAAAAATCAAACTTTCACTACGAAAAAAGTAATCAAAACATTATACATAAAAATAAAAATTCAAACTTGAAGCTTTTCAACTGATCAGCAAAAAGACTTCAAAAACTCCAACGAAAATTGTATATAAAACTATAAAAGAACACGAATTCAACGAATGATATTAAATAACATCCAAAATGAATAAAAAATAATAATAAAAGTGAAAGCACCATACAAAATTTCACTAAAAAAGATAAATTTCTCCTACACTTTCTCAGCTACCAAACAGGAAGTGAAATAAACAAATTAAAAACAAAAAACAATATGCATCAGCTATTGCGACACAATCGAAACTTACGAGCTGCTGAGGAGTGAAAATCCACTTGGCTCTGTGAGTCGAGGTCTGGAAATCGGACATCGCTCTCTCAACTCCGTGAAAACCCTAACTAACTCACTTGGCTACGAAAAGCCACGCAATCGAGTCACCACTTCTTCAACAAAAACGGGTATTGGCGGCGTGCGTCGGTCCACGGCGCTTCACAGTGAAAAAACACAGAAGCGAAGTGTGATTCCGACGGAGGAGATAATATTTTTGCACCACTACTAATGCGATCTTCTTCCATTTTCCACATCCGGGGCATTTAGGTCATTCTACTATAATTTTAGGTTCCCTTGACCATGTTGACCTTCGTTAAACTATGTGTGCCACTGTGGTCTTAACAGCTCAAGGGTAGAATAGTCATTTTGATATGAAAAAAAAATTAAAAAATCTTTACAAAATTATTAAACGAGAAAAAAAATATATATAAAAAAATAAAATAAAATAAAAATTCAATCATTCTCCGAAATCCACACCGCCAAAAACCCTTTAACATCTAAAATCAATAAAATCTTCAACAATAAGATTTGATAGGTTAGAGTCGAGAAAAACAAAAAGTAAAAAAAAATTAAAAACGCTGCGTGGAAATCTACACTGAACAGTCTGACACTCAGGTAATTCTTTATTTTTTACCCATTATTTGCTATTTTATTATATTCTTTAATCTTATTTTTTTTTACTGAACTTCTGCAATTTCTCATACTATTTTTGTTTGGTTGTTTGTTTTCTTTAATTTTTTTTGGTGTGCTTTTTTAGAGTTTTTATTTTGTGTTTTCTCAGTGTTGAGTGAAGTAGAATTATCCATCTTTTGTCAAGAAACAGTTTTTTGTCTGTTGATAAAAAATTAGTAGATATGTAATTTTCTTTGCGATTTTATTGTTTTCATGGGTTGTTTAATTGTTTTAAGCTACTCTTTTTTTGAAGTAAATTTATAAGTGTATTATTAGGTTCAATTGAAATAATAATATTTTGATCATGGACCTGTTTTGATAGAATTTCCTTGTTTGAAGTTTGATTTAACTGGTTTGCTGATCTGGGTATGCTGTTAAATTGCTACTTATAAAGTGTATGCTCTGGCGCGTGGTCTGTGTGTTGTTTAAGCTATGAATTGAAGCATTTGATGAGGGTCAGTGTGATTGATACTGAATTGTTCTTGTCCAGATAGATAATTTGAAGAAGAGATAACATGATGTCTAAGGACATACCGATAGAGGAAGGGTTGATTATAACGGAAGAGGCAATTGGCAAGGCGAAGAAGATAATGCAAGGCTGCCCGGAAACGAAGTTCACTTTTGAAGAATACCAGAAGTATTATAAGTATCCTTTGTGTCCTGAAGTTTTTTATTTATTATGTTCGATATTGTTTTATGTAACATTTTGTTTGTGGTCCTTAACTACGTGGTAGATGTGTATATTTCATGTGTAATTATCATAACACATATGAGAAGACAATGCAGCTTTGTATGCAGCTTTATAATCAGTTTAAGAGGAGTCTGGAAGAGAGCATCAATACAGTGGTGAGCTAAGAGCATGTTTACGAATCTATTGATTTATTTTTATTATTAGATTGGTCTATGCAATGCTATATTTCATCGTTGTTCATATCTAGTGGCAATTATTCTAACAGGGCACAGTAGATGAATTATCAGCTTTCCTATTACAACTTCATGTATCAGATTGCTATGGCTGGCTTGATTGATTTGGGCATTTTTCTTTCTATTTTCCGACTGTTAGAAAACATTTCAAAGATTTATGCTAACAGAATGATGCCAATTATGTCTTTTACGCTTTCGCTACTAGGTGGTACCATCACTGATGTGCCAGGATGATGATGCATATTTGTTGAGACAACTTGTGCTCATGTGGTCTAATTACAAGTTGATGGCAAGGTGGCTATGTCAATTCTTTCAATACCTTGATCAGTACTTTATCCCTCGTGATAATCTTCTATCTCTTGATGAGCTCACTGTTAGTTGCTTTCAAGATTTGGTAAGTGGTATTTGTTCTTTTCTTGTGGCAGATTTTTCAAGTCTTGTACCTGTGTGATTCTGGTTGCTGCTTTATATTAAATAGTTCTGAAAAATTGACGATGTTATTCTCCATTTCAGGTTTTTAAGAAGTTTTATTGTCAATTCCAAGCTGCTGCATTATCATTGGTTTGTTGATTTGCTACTTTGTCTATGAATTTTGTTTCCTTCTCAATGGGTTAGGTTTAATTCAAATTCATGTGCAGATCAATCAGGAACGTGAAGGATTGCAGATTGATTGCGACCTGCTGAAGAATGTCATACATACTTTTGTGGAATTAGGTAAGTATGGACAAACAAAATATTATGAGGATTTTGAGCAGGCCATGCTTGTAGATACCTCAGCATTGTACACTAGATTGGCTTCAGAGTGGCTTTTGCATGATTCGACAGCTGACTATGTTCAGAAAGTAATCTTGTGCTTAAATCTAAGTACTTTTGATGATATTTGTTTGAGAAATCAACCACGATAAATGACTGTTGTGTACTTTTAAATTTTGCAGGTCTATTGGTGCTTAAGTCAGGAGAACGGAAGAGCTAGTCATTACCTGCACCCTAGAACAGCAGAAATGTTGCGACAGGTATACTTGATGTTCGGAAACCTTTATAACCTTTACTTATCCATAGAAAAACTGAACCCATTTGAACTTATTTACCCAATTTGATTCTGGTTCTAAATTCGGTAATGGATCTTCAGAAGCTGGAAAGACTGTCCGGAAGTTTCTTTGTTTTGTCTGAAATCCAGGTGATCTTGGAAGATTGTGATCTATTTATTTTCTTCTAATTTTTTTCCTTTGGCAGATTGTCAGGAACCAATTGCTGGAGCAACCTGCAAACAAATTGTTTGAAAAGAAGCAAGCTGAGAACAGTGGCATAACGACGGATTATCAGGTTTGAAAAATTACCCTGAAGAGTTACTCTGTTGGTGCTCCGTTTGTTGGTTGAATTCACTGTTCTATAATATTCATATTACTGTCTGCTAATTCAAAGAAGCAAATACGATAAAAATCTGAGCCTAGGAATTCGGATGCCATTAGATTGCATGATCTATTCTCTATTTGAAGCGTTCATGTTGATGTATTCTTTTTTGCCATATTGCTGGAATTGGATGACTTGCTCTCCCATTTGCTCATTTTGCCAAATTGGTGAAAGGTGGCGGAACATAATTTTTCCCGTCTCATTGATAGTTATCGATCCTGTAAAATTTCATTTTATCATCATTGAGTGGACTTATTCCTTCAAAATTTGCTTGCGACACCTTCTCTTACATTTTGTTCTTGTTTACGAAATGATTTCTTCTCCATCTCGAAAATCGATGCTCTCAATAACACCAATGTCTCTGGTTGGTTTGTTTCTAGTGGATATCTCTGCACTGAGTTTTCTTTTGATGCACGGCTAATTATAGATCGTTTGCAGAAAATGCTGTCCAAATGTGCTGGCATGACTCTTGAAGAGGGAAGTTCGGTATCAGCAACAGAAGAGTGGCTGGCTGCTCTGATGGCTAGCTCTATAAATATATGCTGAGATCGAGATTGATAATCGTTGAAGACTACTCACCCAGATATTTGTAATAACCATCCATTTTAATATCTTACAGTTGGTGAAAACAAAACCAGTGCCTTAGAATTACCACAGTAGAGTTTACTTATTTACATACATTCTTCATTATTTTAATTCATGCATGGTAGAAAAATCCTTGTTTTTGCTTAATAGTGTAAATAGCATTTGTAACACAAATGTGTCTTAATTAGATGTTGCTTAGAAACTCGAATTCCTGTTTTAGTTTTTGAATCGGAACGTTCACTTATTAGTCATCATCTCATCGATTTTCCAGAGAGGTTTTTTAATCAATATTCTATAGTTGATTAATATTGTATTCTACTGGATCGCTGACTTATTAGTCATTACAAAAGAGGGGTTTTCCGCAATGCAAAGGGCAAAGGTAAAGGGCAACCACTTTACTAAAAGTGGATATTTCATTCTCATTAGATAAAATAATAATTAAAGAAATACTATACAACTTAAATAATTAATCAAAAAATTCAACAAATATGATGTGATAAGTGGTTTTTCTATTAACCGCACCATCCTGCCAACCAATGTAGGTGGTATAACCGGTATGATAATTATATGTAACTGAATAAAAGAATGATAATTATATTGTTAGTTTTTTTTTTTTATTATTTTTTTTAAGCATAATAAAATCAGGTATACCAGTTATTTCCTAATAAAATTAGGTTTACCTTTTAACTTGTTAGACTCCTATTAAGACATTACTTGTTCTGTTAAATACGATTATATAAATATATCCACGCCTGCCTTGGTTTTGTATATTGTTTATACTATAGCACAATTCACTGGAATTTGAGATCCAACAATGGCAAAATCATCATCTATGGATATCAAACTTGAAGTCATGGAGGTCCAATCTTCTGATATTGAAATCAAACTTGGAGAAGCGATGACTGCAACTACAGATTCTTCTCCAATTGACATCAAAATTGGAGGGACACCAACGACCAACAACAAGAAGCCAAAGATGGAAAGCTTATGGTGTAATCTCCCTGTTAATGTTTTAATCTCCATTATAGAACGTCTTTGCTACATTGATCAAATATATTTCCGGGCAGTTTGTAAGGATTGGCGATCAAAGATTTACGGATCAGTGAGACGTTTAGATAATTTTCCCTTGATATTGGCAGTATCAACGGGAGATACATTCACGGGATATCGTTAGCATCAGTCACCAGTGCTATCTTTTTGACCCTATTCACAAGCAAAAATACACTATTGAGAACCAATTTCTTGATGGTGCTCAAATACATGCTTCAAAATTCTGTTGGCTGCTTCTCTCAAGGAATACAAAGTCTGCATACTTGTTCAGCTTCTATAGTCCTTTTACTAATAAGATTATAGAACTACCAGAACTCAACATGGAGTTATCTGCCGGGAAAATTTTTAGGGATGCTATGGCAACATTCTCTACTGCTCCAACTTCGTCGGATTGTGTAATATGTGTTGTATCCACCGAACCCACCAAAATAGATCCTTCAGGTTTCAATGATTTATTTATTGAAGAGTTTTGCGTGAGCACATGTAGTCCTGGAGGCAAAACATGGAACAATGTTTTGTTGGGAATGAATTGTTATAAATATGATACAGTGGTTTCTCGAATTGCTCATGTGGACGGAGTCTTCTATTTTATTTTTGAAGGAGTAGAAAATTTGATGGGTGCTTTTAAACCTGGACTACAGGAATGGAAAGCATATCCATATCCGACATTATCTTTTCTCCAGTGTATCGATTGTTTGATTGATTCCGAAGATGATGAAAATCTGTTGATGTCATACTATCACCGTTCTCATAAAACATGGCATGTCTGGCAGTTCAATAAGGCAGAGAAGAATTGATGTGAACTTGAAAAGTTGGAAAGTAGAATGTTATTCGTGAGTGCCACATCAACATCACTCCAACTTGCTGCATCCACAAAAGAAGAAGAAGATGGAGAGGGAATGGGATCATTTGCAGACACTATACATGTAGCATATGGTATTTATCCTCATCTTGAGTGTTCTTCTCACTTTTACAGGAAAGTTGACAAGCATCCATCATGCTCACAAATTTACGGTTGGATAGACAAGGAAGGGTTGAGCTCACAAATTTACGATTGGTTAGACATGGAGGTGTTGTTGAGATTAATTTGGATTGAACCTCCAAATATGTATTTTTGATATTAGTATTTATTTCATTACATTTTATTTGTAAAAGTACTTGGAACAATTTACAATTTCGAATGAAAATAAATGAAAAATCGTGTAATAAATAGTATTACAAACTTGTGTTTATTATTATTATTTTTAACGTCTGATAAATTTACAAGTAACTTACAAGCTTGGAATGATAATCTAGAGAGCAATCGACCTTTTTTTTTTTTTTTTTTACAATTTAAACTTTCACACACCACACTCACTTCCTTATTTTCACGTATGAATTATCTGTTAGAGAGATATAATCATGACGAAAATTGATGGTATTTGAGCTAATCATCATACATGAATCGAAAGCTTACACGTATGTATGATTCAAACAAGTTGTATAATTGAAAAGATGAATTTGTTTTTTAGAAGCTCTTATTACATTTCATGAACAGAAAAAATGTAATATATTTATTCAGAAAATTAAGGATTTCCCTTGACCATCAATATAAAGTCTAGACAATCTAGACAAGGTGTGCTGGTACTGGTGAGGGACATTGGCATTCTCCAGAAACACATATAGGTGCAGCCCCATCATATCTATACAAACAATTTGAGAGGTGCAATCGTTATTTGATTGACAATTTGTTGACCGTTTGTTATTAAGCAATTGTGGTGATTCTTGTGCTAGACTCACATATAGGTGAGGTTCCATCTGGACATTAAAGTAAAGGGACGCAATCAGCACCTGAGCTACACATTAGTGAATTAACCATCTTTCTGGCCACCACCATTTTGATTTTTGAGGGTGCCAAACCTGCAAATAAATCACGACTATATATATTAATTCACTGAGTAAACACATTTTTGATTATATAAAAAACAAACAGAAGGAAAGAGAGACTAACAGGAAGAAACACAGAAAAAAAAAAGCACGAAAGCCGAAATTAGTGAAGTCTTCGCCATATTGAAAGGTTTGTTTGATGCTTTAGAAAAATGATCAACAACACTTTTAAGTTGGTTTTGGAGGTTTAGAATTTCTTTGTGCAGCTTTGAATTATGTTGTAAGTGTTGAACATGATTTGCAAGCTAGCCAAAAATAAGATTTGTTAGGTAAGCAAATATAGTATTACACTTAAAATGGAAGGAATGCATATTGGATTATATTTTGCTTGCACCAAATTTAGTGTCACACTCTAAATGGAAAGAAAATCTAAAGTATATGGCATTATTAATTTAAAATTTAAAAATTGGAGTTTGCTTCTTTTTTTATTTATTTTTATTTTTTTTAAGAGTAATACTAATTTATCTAAATTTTGTGCACAAATTATGTGGCATCAGCATAATCCATTATTTAAATCATGTAAATCTAATAAAATTTAAATGAATAGATTACGGTGATGTCACATCTTTTGGACACTAAAGTAGCATTTTTTTTTTTTTTTTAATTTTTAACTATTATGATTTGGGGTCTTAATTAAGGGGAAGAAATTTAAAATAGATAACAATTTTCTTTTAACTATAATCTCATGATTTATAAGATGCTGACACCTCACGTGCCACATCATTTGGGACAGAATTTGGGAAACAAAATTGGGACGTCTAGCATTATTCATAATCAATCATGCATGAATTGAAAGATTACACATACGACTCAAACAAGTTGTATATATAAATTGAAAGATAAATTTATTTTTATAATAGAAACACATATTACATTTTATTAACCGAAAAATGTAACATATTTATTCTTTATATGTAACGATATAATTAGTTGTACACTTGCATAGTTTGTATAACTATAATTCATTTAATTATTTAATTTGATAATAATAAAAAATTGAATAATGTCTGAAATTAAAATAAGAGCACGGACTCGGTGTACCAAATCATTAATCATATGAGTTAAACAAACATGACTTTCTGAAATTGTGATTGGTATTTTGGATTATCATATAATTATAATGATGTAAAATAACAATAACTTATTCATTTCATAGCTAATATGACTTACATGCATGCCAACAAAGCACAAATCTGGTTGGTTTTTGGATGTGAAAAATATATAAATATATATATATATCCTTAATATTGTTGCGGATATCATAGCTTAACCAAAAGAAAAGAAAGAAGTTCATTGAGTATCCAATTGTTATTATCACTCATCATTCTATTCTATTTTTATAGCTGTGAGATATTGGAGATAATTAAATCGGCATGAGATGTGGAGTATCCTATTGTTATTACCACCCATCATAGATATTGGGACGTTGCAAGGTGAAAATGAATTATGTCAATTAGTAACCGAGTACCGTCGGCACCGCCATATCTCATCCTAAAAGACTGAAAGTATCCATAAAGATCTCTAGCCCGCCTAACTTCAATAGCAACCACCAGGCCACTTGTGCCCCTACCGCAGCTGGTGGCACACCTTCAACATTCACTCTGGACTCTTTAGTCGGGACTTGCTCTGCCGCAACCGGTGGCTTATCTTCAACGCTCGCATTTGGTTCTTGCCTCGGGACTTGCTTTGTCTCAACCGGTGGCGCATCTTCAAGATTCGCACTGGGTTCTTGCGCCGGGACTTACTCTGTGGACAAAGTCGTCTTTTGCTGCTTTGAAGGAGGACTAGAGGTGGAGCTTGAGTCTTTTTCCATTGGAAAATGCTCTTTAAAGAGAAGATGTTGTAGTCATGGATGAGATTTTCCTAAACGCAGAAGATAAAAATATGCTTTTATAGAATTGCATGTAACTAAACGCAGCCGTTTTGCTCTTAAGATTTTTTTTTTTTCCTTTATTTTTTGAGAAATTGTAATAAACTTTGGTTTATATACAATTACATCATACTTTAGTAAAACTTACAGAAAACTACCCTTAACTAGCCCTTTGACCGTTAGAGTTAATGGTTGACCAGTTAATTATTATGAAATGTCTAAATTACCCCTAAGTGTTAATAATACAAATTCATTGTGTCCAACAGAAAAATGCCTCGTCACTCAAATATATAATTTTTAAATAAAAAATAAAACAAAGTAAAAAAAAAAAAGAATTTTTTTTAATAATACATATATATATATATATATATATATCCATCCATCGGAAGATTTAGTGATATCTCTCCTAATGACAAATCTCCTCAAAAGAAGCCTGATCTCTTCGGAGCTTGCCATTAGCAGCCGCACGTGAACGATATTTACATCAAAAGTTAATGTACCAAAAGCTAGGAAGCACAGATACTTCATTTGGTGGAGGTAACTTGTATCGAACTCGTATCTGGTTCATATACTCCACGGATACTTCAGGATACGTATCCGATACACCAAATGGCGTATCCGTTGACTTTTTCATAAGTTTGACCAGCAGATACTTGGCGGATACTTAGCGGATACTTGGCGGATACTTGGCGGATACTTGAAGGATACTTGAGGGATACATTAAGGATACTTTTGGGGCAATATTATAATTAATTTAATATAAAACGTGGTCAAATTATTATTTCAAAATTTTAGATGTCAAAATGAAATTGTAAAGAAATTTCGGTTTTGATTCCATTGACCTGGAGAATAACGGGATACATGTTATTGAAAACCTTTCTCTTAATAAACAAGAGTTAGAGTCCAAATTATCTAGATCCTTTAACAATGTGAATGATGATAGTGAAGTTAATTAGAAATTTAGAATATGTTTTATGAGTTTTTTTTTTTAATTTTTATTTTTTATGTATTATTTAGATTTTATAATGTATTATGACTTATGTAACGTATGTTTTATTTGGATTTTGTAATATGTTACAACTTATGTAACATGTTTTATTTAGATCCTGTAATATGTTACATTGTTATTACTTATATAGATATGTGACATGTTTTATTTGGATTCTGAATATGTTTGATTTTTAATGAATTATCAAATATATTTTCATATATTATTATTATTATTTAAATATAAATATATATTATTTTAATCGACGTATCTTGCTCTTACAGTATCCGTATCCTAGTTTTTAAAAATTTACTGTATTCCCGTATCATACCGTATCCGTATCTAGTATCCGTATCCACATCCGTATTACCTAGACCAAAAGTTAATGTACAAATTAGATTTCTTAATTTCTTGCTTTTCAAAAAAAGATTTCTTAATTTTTAGATGGGCCAAAAGCTGGCTCAAATCACAAGTCTAAGACTTTTAAAAGGGTTAATGGAAGGAGCAAGTAACTGAGTGACGATGTTTAAACCAGGGATGAGAATTTCCCCCGCGAGACCCCACCTCCATTTGGGGGCAAATTTAGCCTCCAAATGGGATTTGGGGGTGGGGGTGGGCGCGGGGGCGGGGGAGGATCCCCACCCCCATTCCCCCATATATTTTTTATTTTATTTTCATAAATTTGAAATTAAAAAAAAAAAACCTCTAATTCTATTAGTCTATTACTAGTATTTTACACTGATCAAAGACTTTAAATTTGTTTAGACTTTTATGTGTAATACACTAATATTATATTATTATAGTTATTTGTATTAAATTAAATCACTTATATATTTAAGATTGTATATTTTGTTAATTATTGGATTGAACATTGAAACATGGTGAAACAAAAATTTGGTTCGATCGAATTTCAAATTTTGAATTCTAAATTTTAGATTTCGGATTGAAAAATTTTAGGATTAGAAATTGAGGAAATGGGAGATGGGGGTGGGGGTGGGGGGACCCTCCCCCGCCCCATTGGGCTCCCATTCCCAACCCTAATTTGCACCCTGGAACTGTATGTACACCTCCAAATTTACATATTTTCAAAATTATAGTATTACCCTTAAATTATTAATATTTTAATTCAAAAATATAAAAATTTCTTATAACTTATTTACTTTTTCGAATTTTTAACTAAAAAATCAAATTAAAAACAAAAACCCAAATCATAAGTGGGAGATAAAAAAAATAAAACAAAAGGTGGGAGAATTCAGTAATCTTCCACCTGTGCATGTATCCTTTGTGATATCTACCTGCATCATCATTGTTTGAATCTTTCCTCTCCCGATCTCGAATTTGAATCTTTGTTTATCCGATCACTTTTGGAGCTCACAACTTTGAGTTTTATTCACAGTTGATCCTTATCAAGTTAGCAACTTCCCTCAGTTGGATAGAGAATTTCATAATTTAAAACATTAATGAAATGAGATTTCTAATAAGAGAAAGCCGAATTCAAAAAGAAATAAGAGAAGGTCTTTCTTCTCTCGCACTTTATTTTGGGATCCTTGTTGAAATTATAGATTTTATTGAGCAGAGAAACAATGCTTTAATTCTTTAAAAAATATAAATAAATAAATAAAACAAAAACCAAAAAAACCAGTGCCTTAATTTATGAATCTTTTCTTCATCACCAAAAAACCAGACCTTAAGCTCTCCGTGGCTTCATCTCCAAGCTTATAGCGTATAATTACCGGAATAAAAGTGTGTTTTGTTATCGGTGTAAATAAAAGAATCCCGGAATATCAATAAAATTTGGGATCATATATATAGAGAGAGAGAGAGTAGAACTCATGTAAATTAATCTCCTATAAATTAATATCTTTTCTAAATTAATAAAAAATCTCGGTCCCGAGGGCTAGTACCTCTTCTATCGTAATAATTAATAAAAAAATTTGAAACCCAATGTAAAATTTCGATCCCGACTGTTGCATAAATTAATAATTACAAAATATATTAAATAATAATCAAGACTAGAAAAGTACTTCAAGATGGCCATCATGCTTGATATTTTTGACTTTATCCTTCATCTTTTAAATTGTCCTCTTGTTATAACAAAGAAGATAGAAAATAGAGAATTATTAAGAACCTCCAGGAATAAATTTTTTAGGTATATTATGAGATATGTCTTGTTATATACAACCAAAAAATAAGCCTCACTATTTATATGGTGAGTATCCTTGGTCACTAAGTACTTACATTCGCAAAAGGAATTGAAATTTTTTTTAATAAATCTTTCCTAACACTACAAGAAAATATTACATATATATATTGACAGTTAAAAACTGTCAACAATAAACTGTCATAAATCCTTGACATTAACATTCTTGACAATCATAAAAACTTGCATAAATCCTTGACATTAACATTCTTGACAATCATAAAAACTGTGATCAAGATAGAAAAACTGACAAGAAAATATTACATTTATTGACAAATGTTTTCTTGACAATTTTTCTGACTGTCAAGAATGTTAATGTCAAGGATTTATGACATTTTTTTATATTTAAACACCGCTGCCGCTGCCGTCCGACAACCGCCGTTGCTGCCCGACCACTTTTAATAATAATGACAATTAATAATTGTCATTATTAGGAATTGAAACCGGCCACTTTTAATAATAATAACAATTATTAAATTATTAGGAATTGAACTTGAAACCTCAAGTCAAAAGTGGTAGGCATTTACCACTTAACTATAAGATTTGATTTTCTAATAATTGAACAATATTTATATATAACATATATGAGTTGTTAGAAAAGGAAAAAAAAAAAAAACTTGTTAGATAAATTTAAATTTATTCAACTAATCAAAATTATAATTTCTACGACAGATATATATTAAAAAATATTTATTGAAACTTTTAATAAGATTATATCTTTTAAAACATATATAGTCGATTTATTGGTCTATACTATATGCTCACGTTTGGTTACCTGGTGGAATGGTAATCGGAATGGTAATGAGAATGAGAATGGAAATGGAAAGGAAACGAAAACTATGTTTTTTGTTTGGTTGGAACTTTAGAATTAGTCTCTGAATCAATATTATTTTATTTGATTAACAATGAAATGGAATGGAATTAACTATATTTTGACCAAAATACCTCTAATTATAAAACATTTATAATAACATAATATATTATGGATAATGGTGACACAATCTTCATCAAGGCTGAACATGAAGATGAAGCCCTAAACCCTAAACCCAACATGTGTCACTAGCATCGGTTTGGAGGATGAGTTGGTCTGTGGATGGAATAGTGAGGGCCGGAGGAGATTGGGCAATCTCCTCCGGCAATCTTCTTGAGCTTAGTAATAGCATCCATGTGACACCTGTCCCAAGAAGAGGGATTTTTCTTATTCTAGTCTTAATGTTTTCCCCACTTGGCGACCTTCTCATGGCCTAAACAGGGTACTCACAAAACAACTTGTCAAAGACGGTTAAGGACCTTAAGCCAAAGAATCAAAATCTCATTTCTGATGTGCAGAATCCTGCACAGAGCATACTAGGATTATTACGGACTGCTTATTATCTCATTAAGAAATATTGACGAGAATGAGAGAACACTTAGAAATTCATGATTTTTGAAACACACTGATTTTATTTTAATTTTTCCATAAAAGATTTGGATGATGAAAATCAGCATGACTGTTAGTACAGAATTGTAAAAGCTTTTGTTGGATAGTCTGGAAAGAGGGTTGGATGTCAGATAAGGGAAAGATCTTGGGGATGCTCGAGAATGCTTTGAATTTTCTTTTGTATTTGATTCCAGTGGGGAGGATCCGAAGAGACTTGAATTGACAATAAACATCCCAACCAATGAGGATATCTTTGTCAGAAAGTGGGGTTCCAATGACACGTGTCCAAAGGGTATATGATGGGAATATCTTGAGACCAATCTTAGCTTTTGTAATCAAATTGGTCGTGAATGTCTTTCCATCAGCAGCCTTAAAATATCGGAAATGAGATTTTCAAGCATCAGGAGGAAGAACCTTAGTTTCATCATGGGAGAGGAAGAACCTTAGGATTTATCATGGTTGTGATGGAACTAGTGTCAATGTAGGCAATGACATCAACAGGATTGGCATATTTGTCAGGAAATATTTGGATTGAGACTTGAGGTCCTGGTTGTGCATCGAAGTGTGTCACTTGGTAGGAGACTGGGGTTGTCTGGTAAGAGACTGGAAAAGAATCAGTCTCGGAGAGACTCGAATATTCTGAGTCGAAAATGGTGGAGACGAAATTTGTAACTTATAGCACAAAGGTTGTATTGTCATCAACATGATCTTGTTCGGAAAAGATGGATTCAATATCGGCATCAGATGGAACATCATCTGCTAGCTGTTGGATTAGCTTAGCAGACTTAACCTTTTTATTAGGACATTTTTTTGGCATAATGTCCCTTTTGTCCGTCAATAAAACATTTATGAGACTTATTCCATGCACGTTGAGATTTCTTCTTGAAGAATTTGAACTTCTTCTTGCCTTTTCGCTTAGCAGAATGAAAATGCTTATCTTTCTTGATCTTGCAAGTGCATTGCTCTGAGGATTTGCATTTGATCTGATACGAGGGTTGTTTGCATTGGGCTTCGTACCATTTTCCTTCTTTGAGCATCTTAGAGAAAACCTTTTGAGTGGCACAAAGTTTCTCTAAAGCACTTATAGTGAACATATGGATTTCACCTAGCGTGATGTCAGTGAAGGGTTTGCCAGAGGAATCTATCTTTCTGTGTAATCCATCATAGAGCTCGGCAGGGAGATAATTCACATAAACATTCTTGAGACTCTAGTCATTGATACCACTAAGGATGTGATATCTACTAGACATGCGTTTGTAATGAAAATCGATATCTTTCTTTCTGAGTGAGCAGCAGCGCATCTCGAAGAACTCTTGCCTAGCTTGCTTGTAGAATTGGTCAGGATCTCCAAAAATTCTCTGAAAATGATGCCCATAACGGCAGAGGTTGAGGCTGCTCGGACAATTTGTAATTGTCGATATTCTCCATGGGCTTGATACCAATCTTGAAGAGAACCAGTGAATCTGGAAACAAATTAACTGAGGATTGCTTATTGATTGTGTTATGATTTGGCCATTTTGAGGTCAAGCCAGGCACTCATTTATGAGATTTTCTTACGCCATGAGTCTGGGTTTGAATCTCCGAGATCAAACCAAGGACCTTTAGTAGGTCTAGATCCATGAGACTGTCCAGGGACATGGTGCTCTAGTGGTTCTTCAATAATAAGCGGAGGTTCAGTTGAGGATTCGTCAGGGGAATCATAAGTCTAGGTGGACGGCTGTGGATCTGTTCGAGAAGTCGTAAAAACTTATGTGAGATTAGCAACTTCAGCTGAATCAAAATGCTGTAAGGTAATTGTGGCAACAACTTCAGAGGAGTACTGAGAGGAGTACTGGGAAAAGGCATTTGACGAGATGTTAATATCTGATTCGTATGATGGAAGGGACTTGTTGGAAGTATAGAGGGGATGCTGAGAAGTATACAGTATTGGGTCAATTGGTGGATCATGTTATTTGTCTCTCTGTCCGGAAGAAGAGGGCTTGGAAGTAGGTTTCCGAAGTGGAGAGGATAAAGGAGGATACTTGCGAAATAATTCACCAGTGGATTTGAAATACTGTGAAGTGTCCGGAGGTCTGAAGGGAGGAGAGTACGGAGGAGATGTAGAAAGGAACAAAGACCGAGAAGAAAAGTAAGGTTTTGGCATGAATTGAGGAGTAGTGGAGAATTTTGTTCTAACTGATCTTTGAGACGTCTGATTTCTCTTTCTTTTATATCAAATTCTGGACCGAAATATCCATGGTTGATATAATGGTGAAGATCAATGTCGAGTTTGGCAATCCGGGTTTGAAGATCATAAAACATGTCACGGAAGATTGTATCGAGACTCTGGAGTTGATTCTCATGTCGGGAGACATGGTGTGTGACCCGGTCGATCTTCTGATCAATAAAGCTGAGGACTCTATTTTGCACTTTAGCATTGTGAGTTTGCTAATTAAGAACTTGTTCAGCTTGGGTAGGTTGTTTGAGGGAACCATTAGGTAAGACTTTAGAAGTTTGAACATAAGGTCTAGAAAACCGATTCCTTTTAGGGTTTGAAGTAGGTTCCAGATGAGGGAAGTCTTGGTCATAATTAGAAGCCATAAAGCAGGGTATAGGTAGAGGCAAAGATGGAGTAACATCAGTAGGTAAAGGTAAAAGACTTTTTGATCGAAGGATTTGTAAAGTTCTGTCATAAATTGAAAGGGCTTTCCTTTTGATAGGTTTCAAACCTATCCATGGACTTTCTGGATCATCTAGTTTGTGTAGTTTGCGCGCGGTTTTACATGGAGCGAGATCTAGTAAACAGTCATGACAGCTGCAGTCAGCATCACACATGTTGGGATCGTCGTCCCAAATGAAATGACCATTGATTTTGTCAGTGTAGATCGGAGATCCATTGGTTTCAAAGCTATGGATCGAGATGTCATTTTCAGTAGTGACTGGTTGGATCATTAGTGCCTGAAACACAGAGGGAGCGTTAGGATTGGAGCTGGAAGAAAAACCTGTGTTGGAAAGAGGTTCATAAACCGTTTTAATGGAGCCATCGTCTTCCTTGATGTATTTGGTGTCAAAAGCAACAACAGGAGGTGTGTTCTGAAAAGCCTTCTCATAGTTTGTGATCCATTCGAGAGGCATGATTTCTTTAAGTTTGTCTCGTGGCAGTTGTTTTGGAATCTGAATGATGGTGGGAACTTCATCTTCACGTTCAGCCTTGATGAAGATTATGTCACCATTATGGCCAGGATAATATATATAATAATATAATATAATATATAAAATATATATGTATATATCATTTATATAATATATAATAATAATATATTATTTTTGGAAATGAGAGTATTTGGGGAATGGAGTTGGGGCATATGAGGGTATTTTTGGAATATAAATTTAGTTTGGAATGGAATGTGTATTCCATTGGTTTTTGGATGAAATCCTCATTCCACCCAAATGGTGGAATCCCCATTCTAATAGAATCACCATTCTATTGTATTTTAACAAACCAAATGGATGGAATGACTTTCTTTTCATTCCATTCCATCCAATCAAACATGACATATATGAGACTCGTGACATCAATTGTAATAAGCATGATTTGGAATGCAACTCTCACTATAGGAAAGATATTTCTCAACATGCATCTTGCAATTTAATGAACAAATGTAAAACTCAGAATATTAATTTATATGGGTAATTGAATTATTAACGTGTTTCTTAGTATGAAACAAGAGGGTGCAAAATAAATAAACAATTTTTTTAAAATTATTTTTTTGAATTTTTTAAAAATAAATGATTTAAAAGTAAATTTATTAAATTTAAAATTTAACTTATCCAATCGGTTTGCCCAAAAACCGATATTTTATTGTAAAATAAATCCATATCGAGATTTTGTTTGGTGTTGAAAATAGAAAGTAAAAGTTTAAAAAAATTATTAAAGATAAATAAATTTTCAAAATAGTTGACAGTTTTACAAAACTGTTAAGAAATATAGTTTTTCTTGTAGTGTAAACAAGGAATCCTGAAAAAAAAAAAAAAAAGAATTCCACACATTTTCTAAGACAAATTAACACTTTACAATGTAAATCCTTTAGATTAATAACCCCTCTAGCTTAATTAATACTCAAGGATGGATACCAAGAATATTAGTTTAGAGGAGTTCTACTATATATATACAGTTCTTTTCTCCTCAGTGCGTCCTGATATAGCTCCATCAGTGCATTGTATGTAGACCATAATATGTAGACCGATCAATTGCTAACAATTTCATAATAAACCTTATTTTTGAGTGATTCTATATATTTAACTTTGATTATAAATTAATTTCTACTGTATAATATCTATGCATTTCATGGCTTTTGTATACAGGTTAAATGATCATGAGTTCCTGTTAGAGAAGAAACAAGATTTCGGACAAAGCAGCTGAAAATGAAGCATTTATGATGGGGAAATCCTACTAGAAAAGTTGATTGCATCTTCTAATGGTAAATACAATCCTATTCGTAACTTCTCTACCGAATAGATCAATATATCTAAAAACAATTTTGAAACAGGAAAAGTACTTATACAAGATTATTATGCATATGAATTGCATGTACAAGGGACATCTTCATGATCAAGAGTACCGTCCAATTATTGTTATGAAATTTAAACCGACCAACGTGATGCATACGAAGAATGTATTAATAACATTGCATGTTTTTGCACCACAAATGTGTCACAATTTTTTTTTGAAATTGATCAGATGTTGTTTAGATACTCAAATTCCCATACAATATATAAAATTTTTTTAGAAAAGATATGATCTAACAACTTGATACAATATATAATTTTTTTTAGAATTAAACAAAGTAACAACTAACAAGGCATTATTTGTGCAGAAAAAATAATAAAGACTAAATTGATTTTTTTTTTTTGGAAGTAAAGAATAATTAAATTGATTATTACAGTATTATTTAAATAACAAGGATGGTGATGAAATTATCTTTATTTTAAATTTACTTATTGGATTATGTATATATATGTTCCACATATACCGAGTCTCAAACATTAAAAATAAATAAAAATAAATAAAAAAGGCACACATACCTTAGCTACTATACAGGATATGTATATATAATTTCAGGAGTGGTTTTAAGAGATATATTTTCTTTTATATTGGTTATCGTTTTCAATGGTTAAATATAAAATTCATACTGAATTTGCAAGAATTTCTGTGGCTCATGACGTTGAACCATTCATGGAGAAGACTTCTTTTTGAAATGTACTCAATTTGCTTCAGATTTTAATATTTTATACAGAACTGCCAATTGCTCTATATTAAAATCAGACCTTGATAGCATTTCCCATTAACTTCAATTAATCCAGGGTAAATATTTCTCGATGTGACCAGCCTCTTTTTCTTTTCATGTCTGTATGTAATTGCTAACAATTTCATAATATACTTTATTTTTTCAGTGATTCTATATATTTAATTAACTTTGCTTATAAATTTCTAATGTATAATATTCTATGCATTTCATGGCTTTTGTGTACAGGTTAAAAGATCATGAGTTCCTGTTTGAGAAGAAGCAAGAATTCGGACAAAGCAGCTGAAAATAAAGCATTTATAATGAAGAATGGGGAAATACTACTAGAAAAGTTGATTGCATCTTCTAATGGTAAATACAATTCTATTCGTAACTTCTCTACCGAAGAGATCAATATATCTACCAACAATTTTGAAACAGGAAAAGTACTTATACAAGATGATTATGCATATGAATTGTACAAGGGACATCTTCATGATCAAGAGTACTGTCCAATTATTGTTATGAAGTTTAAAACCGACCGACGTGATGTATACGAAGAATGTATTAATAACATAGTTTTTGCATCACAAATGTGTCACAAAAATATTTTGAAATTGATCGGATGTTGGTTAGATACCCAAATTCCCATTTTCATATTTGAATCGGCTGTATACGGGGACTCTTGACGAGCATAATCACAATCCTCGTGAACTCCATTTTGAGCCTTTATTATGGACACATAGGTTAAGGATTGCAATGGAGGTAGCTAATTCGCTTGCATATCTCCATGTCAGATTCTCCAGGCCAATTCTTTTTAGTGGTATCAAACCATCAGGAATTTTATTGGATGAAAACTATGTTGCCAAACTGTTTGATTTTTCACAATCCAAATCTATTCCAGAAGGTGAAAGTCACGTAAATGTTAAGTATTTAAAGGGTGCGTTAGGATATATTGCACCTGAGTACATGGAAGCTCTTGTTCATAATGAGAAGTGCGATGTTTATAATTTCGGTGGGTTGCTTTTGTTGCTTTTGACTGGAAAAAGAGTACACGATTTGGCTCGTGGAACTAAAGATGAATCTGTGTTGTCTGGTTATGTGAAGAAACATAGTGAAAATAATAGGCTTTTCGAGATAGTCGGTCCGATAATTGTCGGTGATGATCAGGGATTATGTCCTGAAAAGGAGCAGCAATTGCAAGATTTTAAAGAGCTTGCCTTGAGATGAGCTTCTGCATCGCCGGAAGATAGGCCAACAATGATTGACGTGACCAAACAACTCAGGCAATTGTATTGACGTTCTTCTATGTAATTTAATTTCTTTTCTTGTTTGGTCTATCGACTCTATTGTATATGGATTGTCATTTACATAAATATACTCTTCTGTTCTGCTTTACATTTACTGAAAATTTTGCTACCAATTTGTGTGTTCAATGAGAATACATTCTCCTGTGTCATCATATATGCAAAACCGAGTTGGCACAGATTACTTACCGATGATTGAAGTCTTATATATATATATGAAATTTTTCTCTTCGTAATGATAAATATATATCAGTTCTTTGTATGTGGACTATTAAATTCAATTGTTTTGACTGAGTTCTGTATGCACTTATCAGTATTTATCCATAATCTAAAGTCCACATGCAATATATTTTATATATGTGCGTACAAATATATATATATATATGTATATAAACTCGAACATGAGATATTGTCGAGCTGAATGAGTGCTCTTATCACTGAATCTCACTAAGTCACATTAGACGTTAATATTGATATTGAAGTTTCTTGATTATTACAAATAAATTGATAAAATCGGGGTGCATCAGAGTCCTTTTCAAATAGCAAGATAAATCTATTCATGTACACCCAATTCTAACCAGAGGAAATAACTAATAATCCTAATTAATGGCATTAATTTATTTTTATTTTTATTTTTCAGTTAAAAGACAATATTTAGCATGACTGAAATTAATTCCATTTTTTTTTAATTTGATTACATCAATTCATAGGTCAAACATTCATCATATATGCAAATTGATTGTAGTGGTTAGCTTCCGATAAATACAAATTATTGGTTTAATAATTTGAATTACCGGCAAGAAATGGTCTCCGATTTTATCTGCCACGTTGTTATGATTTTTACATTCAATTAAAATACAAAATCATTGCCACTATTTTCAAAAGTAAAAACCAAGAATCTCATTTATTGGTTGCCATATCAATTCAGTAGCTAAACTAAAATGCATACTTAATTACAAGAAATTTCCCAATGATCTCATGACTTTGAATCATTCAATATTGAAATGTAGATAGTAATTAAAAAATGTAGATTTTGTAATTACAAATTTTTTAAAGAAAAATAACGAACTAATAAAATTTGTGACCATACAAATTTATTAAAAGACAAATCCCGTAAAATTACCATAGATTAATATCGGAACTATACAAATAGCTCATCTATCTCAATTAAACCGAGCCTTCCATTAATTTCCTCTATCTAAGTATGAGTTCTTCTACAAGAACCAGTGGTTCCTCCTATGGTGGTCAATCAATTGCTTCAGCGGTCTCTCAATTAAGCCATCTAAATCCCTCGTTCTCTCGATCAACCCAAACCTACTCCCTGCACTCAAACAAGGCTGTTTGCGGTGCAAAGTGGGGTGCTAGAAACAGCAACTTTGGCGGCGTTGCCAATCTCAACGTTAACCTACCTAATCCCTGGCAAAAGAAAGGTAATTGGTTGGCATCCCTGTCAGCCAAGGCAACTCTCTCCTGTCCAGCTCTAGCTCCAGCTCCAGCTCCAGCTCCTTCTACAGGTATAGTTCGAGGGTATTACGACTATTACCCTATAGTGTGGCAACCTCCTGCAAATGGATGGGTCAAGGCAAATTCTGCTGGCCTGATCTCCAATGGAAACCCTAGTGTAACAACTTGTGGAGGTCTTTTTCGGGACTCCTCTGGCAAATTCATTGGCGGTTTCAGCCAAAATCTTCACGTGGAAACGTCTTATTTTGCTGAGGTGATGGCTGCTATTTTGGTTATCGAACATGCTTACCATAATGGTTGCCATAATCTCTGGTTAGAAACCGATTCCCTGTTAGTTGTGCACTTATTGACATATCGCGACGTGTTAAATCTACCGTGGTACCTTCGTCAGAAATGGATATTTGATGTTCAAGCTAAGTTGCCTTACATGAATTTTAATTTCAGCTGTACTTTCAGAGAGAACAATAGGGCTGCAATTTTCATGGCTGAAATTGGTCGTCGTCATCCAGGGTTTACTTGGTGTAATATCCCTTCTGATCATGAAGATCTTGTAAAAATTCTCCATCACGATTCTAATGGTTTTCCCAATCATTATATACATGTATAGGTTTATGACTTATGTACTACATATTTTTATGACATCTTTCATGCTTTTTTTTTCGTCTCCTTAGGTTATATAATAGTGTTAAACATATTCAATTGTTAATGGAAGCCGATATGTGTGTAGCTCAGCTGGTAGATGAACGAGTTTGGAGCTTGAGCAAATAATTCCTAGGTCAGTGGCTAGAATACTGTCTATAGCAAAAACTTCGACAACAAAAAAAATACCTGATCCATATAAATAGATATTGTCATTTAATTATTAGTGGAAAGAGAGTTTGAATGCCGAATCTATGATCGAGTCTCAGTCGTGGGATTGCACGAAAAATGTGAAATTTTTTGTAGGTTTATAACCAAGCAAATAGTACTGTACCATGACACCGTGTCATGAAACAGAACAACAAATGAACAACAATTGCACAACAATTGCGAGGTTGTATAGAACTTGAATTCAATTGCGTCTCTCGGTTGAATATTGGCGAACAATGATCGATGTGATCAAACAACTCAGACAATTGTATGTTTCGATATGTAATTTTATAGTAATGGTGTGTACACATTAGTGTACTATTTTTGGAATTTTCTTTTTATATTTATAATGGTTTATTGTCATGTCATGTGTAGCGTACACGTTATGTATTGCACGATGTTTTAAAATTTTCAATTATATGAAAATGAAACTTGCCACTTTTTAAAACATCTACAAATTAGATTTCTTAATCTTTAGTGGGCCAAAAGTTAGCCCAAATCACAAGTCTAGAGACTTTTAAAAGGGTTAATGGAAGGACCAAGTAATTTGAGAAAGTCCAAGAGATTCAATAGCCCACAAGTCATTTACATAGAAAGTAGACTCTAGGGTTCATCATGCATCTATCCATATATGGTGTGATTTGAATGAAAAACGTAAAATGTTGCAAAGAGATGCACCGAAGTTGTAAGGTCGAACCCCAAAAATATACTCCTATAATTATACATTACTCAATTTAGTTTAACCCACCAGAATTTAAAAATAAAAAATAAATAAAAAAAATTAACCCAAGTTCAATTGAAGTTTAGATTTGGCCCAATTTTACAACCCAAGCTGGCCCAATTCAAGTATATATATGACGAGATAGGTTGGTTCGGTGTAAATCCCTTCATACCTGCACCATAAGGTTGCGATTTGGAGTCTTTTCCCTCTCCCTCAAAACCTCCATTTTTTATGTAATACTGTGTAATATTTAGACATATACAAGTCTTTCTATTGTCAGTTCGTTCTGATATAAAATATCAGAACGAAGAATGTAAACCACAGATTATGGAGAAGTTTTGACAAATGCATACACTTTGAGTCAAAGTATGTAAATTTAATGATCTACATTCTTCGTCCTAATATATTTTATATTAGGACGATCTGATAAGAGAAAAATTGTAAACATATACATATATATATATAATACTTCTCCAATCAGGACCGTCATGACTTTATAATTTCAGGATGTCCAACCACAGTCACACATTCACGGAATCACAGTGAGCCCACAACCACACATTAACAAATACCCACACTCAATATAAATGTGTGTTTGTGGTTGAACGTCATTAACTTATAAATTTCATGACATTCTTACCAGAGAACCACCGTAAAATATTTTTTTGAAGATAAAATATTATAACATACATATCATACCAGTACAATAACTACACCGATACTTGTCATGAGGAATAACAATCACACAGATCGATTCAATTATCGATTTTCAAGGGGAAAATAAAGGAAGCTAATAATCACATACAATGTATAGACTTGTGCCACTATATGAAAATAAAGAATTTTACCTGTCACTCGACATTAATTATTTGTGAGAATGTATTTTTGTTTTCGTTAATGAGATACACTATTTTTACCCTTTTTTTTTTATTATATAATTTTTTCGGTCTAAAAAATAAATAAATAAATAAACCGTTATTGACTGAATAATTTTAGCTCCATCGAAAATGTTTTGTCGGAAAATAGGTTTTCATTATTTTTGTTGTTTATATGTCAATAAACTCTTATGTGCTTATAAATAGGTAATCCAAACAAGGAAGATGAAATTTAATCATTGATTTATGATATCATTGTTTACTAAAATGATTGGTAATTAAATTACATGGACTCTACATAAATACATAATTAAGTTTCAGCTAAAAAAGAAACTTAACTCCCCCTACGGCCCTACCAATCCGGGGAATTAGGTTTTGTGTATTGAAAACATTATTTTTCCAATAGAACTTGATTCCGTAATGTATTCACTAATCGTGAATTTTGATGAGGGAAATGAAATTTAATTCATGTTGTGATACATTGTTTACTAAAAATTGTTTGAAATCGAGTTACGTATACCTTATATACAAATCAAAAATAAAGTTTCTACTAAAAAATAAAAAAACTTAATTCTTGGATTCCAAAGAATCGAGAGATTAAATATACGACTTAAATAAGTTGTACAAGTTGTACATAAATTGAAAGATAAATTTATTTTTATAATAGAAACTCCGATTACATTTCTTTAACCGAAAAATGTAATGTATTTATTCTTTATTAGAAAGGATATATTTACTATTTAGTCTATACACTTGCAGCATCTGTTAATATATTTAAGTGTAGATCCATGATCGTGTCCACAACCATACAGTGTGACTCTCGCAGTGTACGAGGTCGGAGTGTAATATAATGGCCAAGTAGAGATCGTTCCCTCAAGGACTAAGGTTTGATTATCGGCTTATATCGGTCTATATACTATTTGGACAATTAAAATTGAAAGCTTTCAGATTTTTAACACTAAACTAATTAATTCCAAATCAAGTAAAATACCAACCACAACACTAGCAAATGTGAATATATGATAAAAGAGTGCTAAAACATAGAATCTACCTCTCCCTTCTTTGTTAACTCTTGAATCACTTAATCCCTCATATATGCAAGTATAAGTTATAAGCTTGTATTCCCTCAAATCAATCTCTAATTTCTCTCGATGTCTTAAAGATTATATCCATGTATACAAAATATGAATGAACTCATGAAGATTTATGGAACACATACATGAACCCTATATGCTAGCCTAGTGTATCTCTCATTTTCTAGTCATATATAATGAATATTTTGTTTATCTAGTGATCATTCAACAAGATGGTCAATCAAGACAAAAACATTAAGCATACAAAACATTCATATAACTACACAAGCATTTGTAGAGAAACTAAGGAATCATTAACAAAAGATCAAGGGTTTGGTTTCATCATTGTTCTAGCACAAGAGTATTTAGCTCATATTACACATAGGAACCTTGCAAAATATCCAATAGATACAGACCATAATTGATACAAGAAGTAAAAAGGTAGAGTTTATAAAGAAAACACTAAGATGAAGATCTCCTTCTTGCAAGTTTGGCCTCTAATGGCTTCCAATGCTTCCTTCTTCAAGAATCCACTCCTCCAAGCTCCAATGTTGATGAAGAACCACCAATTTCAGAGAGAAAATGAGAGGTTTTGCTCTATTCTGTGTGTTTTCGAGGTTGGTTAGGTGAGAGGCTGCAGAATGCTCTCTCTTAGAGCTCTCCCAAGTCTCTTTTCTCAATCTCCAAGAACAAGCATCTTCAAAGCTTCTTCAATGAAGAGGGCCCACCAAGATCTTCATTTATTCCACCAAACTCTCTACAAGGTCAAAGACAAGAGACAAGATCTCTGGTTGGCCGAAATTTAGTGGCCCAAGCACCCAAAAATGGCAATTGGAGATGACAGCATCAGTCGGAATCGGTGCCCTTGTTCGGCCGCCACGGGGCGCCGATTTGAGAAATGAGACAATCTCGCCAAAGAAAATGCGCCCTTTTCGGCGGCATGGGCTGTATAACCAAGGGCGCCGAATTGGTTAAGAAAAACGGATCCTCTGGTCCCTTTTCTACGGCCCCTAATCGCAAAACACACAAGGGCACCAAAATGACTTTCAGAAATTGCGCTTTTGCCCTAGAATTTCCATAAATTTACAAATAAGCCCCTCTGTTGGAAGAAATCCTGAAACACTTATTTAAGCCGTTAAAAACACGTTTTTACCTGGGAATTGAGAGTAAAAGACAAAAATAAGGGGGCTACACTTAGTGTAGAAATAAGAGTTATCAATCCATCATCACAAATATCGCTAAAGGTGCAGTCATCGTCTGACCTACATTCAACATCTCCTGGTTGGATAACCGTCTCTTTGGCCACCACCACCACCATCTTTGAGGGTGCGAAATTTGCAACAAATTAAATACATGCAATTATATAATTAATCAACTAATTAAACATATTTTTAGATAAGGAAAAGAGAGACTAACAGGATGAAACAATGAAAAAAAAAAAAAAGCAACAAAGCCAAAATCAGAGAAGTATTTGCCATATTGGAAGGTTTGTTCAATGCTTAATTGATTTGGTTGGCCAATATGGGTGTAGCTCAGACGGTAGATGGATAAGCTTGGGGCTTAGACAAATGTCTCACAGGTCAGCAACTCGAATTATACCAATGGCAAAAGCTTTCCAAAAAATACCTAGTTCCGAATTAATAGATATTGTCAAAAAAATATATATATGTTGATTTGGTCGTGGAGATGGAGAATTTCTTTTTGGTTAGGTACTTGATTTTGTCATTGTTAACTGTAAATTAGATTTTTGTAATTGTTGTATGATCAAATTTGGTCTCTGTCCACATTATAGTAGATCTGTAAATTCCTTAAATATTATATATGTTTATATATCGTTATATATATTATAATAATATAATATATAATAATAATATATTATTTTTGGAAAGGAGGGTATTTGGGGAATGGAGTTAGGGAATGTGAGGGTATTTTTGGAATGTAAATTTTAGTTTGGAATGGAATGGGCATTCCATTGGTTTTTGAATGGAATGCCCATTCCACCCAAATGGTGGAATCCCCATTCTAATGAAATCCCCATTCTATTGCATTTTAACAAACCAAATGAATGAAATAGCTTTCTTTTCATTCCATTCCATCCAATCAAACATGGCATATAGGAGACTTGTGACATCAATTGTAATAAGCATGATTTGGAATGCAACTTTTGCTATAGGGGAGATATTTCTCAACATGCATCTTGCAATTTAATGAACAAATGTAAGACTTAGATTACTAATTTATATGGGTAATTAAATTATTAACGTGTCTCTTAGTATGAAACAAGAGGGTGCAAAATAAATAAACAAAATTTTTAAAATTATTCTTTTGAATTTTTTAAAAATAAATGATTTAAAAGTAAATTTATTAAATTTAAAATTTTACTTATCCAATATCGGTTTGTCCAAAAACTGATATCTTATTGTAAAATAAATTCATATCGAGATTTTGTTTGGTGTTGAAAATAGAAAGTAAAAATTTTTAAAAATTATTAAAGATAAATAAAAGTTTTGAAAATAGTTAACAGTTTTACAAAACTGTTAAGAAATATGGTTTTTCTTGTAGTGTAAACAAGGAATCCTAGAAGAAAAAAAAATTAAAAAAAATTTAAAATAAAATAAAATAAAATAAAACTTTTACTGAAAAAGAAAACCGACTTCCACACATTTTCTAAGACAAATTAACATTTTACAATGTAAACCCTTCAGATTAATAACCTCTCTAGCTAAATTAATACTCAATGATGGATCTCAAGAATATTAGTTTAGAGGGGTTCTACTATATATCTACAGTTCTTTTCTCCTCAATGCATCCTGATATAACTTCATCAGTGTGTTGCATGTGGACCATTGATTATGGAGAAGTTTTGATAAATGTATACACTTTGAGTCAAAGCATATAAATCTAATGGTCCACATCCAACGCACTGATGGAGTTATATCATGACGCACTGACTTGAAAATTTTTCTTTATATATATAATTATTTATAATTTTTTAAAAAAATTAAAAATAAAAAGCATATTTAGCAATGTGTGGGGTGTATTTACAAGATTTTATATTTTAAAATTTTTTATTGGATTGTACATACAATAAGTGTACATACAATTTTCATGCCTGTATATAGGATTATCAATAAGGGGTGTAATGGATTGTACATCAATAAGGGGTGTACATACAGTCTTGATGTGACCAGCCTCTTTTTCTTTTCATCTATGTATGTAGGCTGATCAATTGCTAACAATTTCATAATAAACCTTATTTTTGAGTGATTCTATTATCTACATATTTAACTTTGATTATAAATTAATTTCTACGGCCGTATAATATCTATGCATTTCATGGCTTTTGTATACAGGTTAAATGATCATGAGTTCCTGTTTGAGAAGAAACAAGATTTCGGACAAAGCAGCTGAAAATGAAACATTTATGATGGGGAAATCCTACTAGAAAAGTTGATTGCATCTTCTAATGGTAAATACAATCCTATTCGTAACTTCTCTACCGAAGAGATCAATATATCTACGAAAAATTTTGAAACAGGAAAAGTACTTATACGAGATGATTATGCATATGAATTGTACAAGGGACATCTTCATGATCAAGAGTACTGTCCAATTATTGTTATGAAGTTTAAAACCGACCGACGTGATGCATACGAAGAATGTATTAATAACATAGTTTTTGCATCACAAATGTGTCACAAAAATATTTTGAAATTGATCGGATGTTGCTTAGATACCCAAATTCCCATTTTCATATTTGAATCGGCTGTATACGGGACTCTTGACGAGCATAATCACAATCCTCGTGAACTCCATTTTGAGCCTTTATTATGGACACATAGGTTAAGGATTGCAATGGAGGTAGCTAATTCGCTTGCATATCTCCATGTCAGATTCTCCAGGCCAATTCTTTTTAGTGGTATCAAACCATCAGGAATTTTATTGGATGAAAACTATGTTGCCAAACTGTTTGATTTTTCACAATCCAAATCTATTCCAGAAGGTGAAAGTCGCGTAAATGTTAAGTATTTAAAGGGTGCGTTAGGATATATTGCACCTGAGTACATGGAAGCTCTTGTTCATAATGAGAAGTGCGATGTTTATAATTTCGGTGGGTTGCTTTTGTTGCTTTTGACTGGAAAAAGAGTACACGATTTGGCTCGTGGAACTAAAGATGAATCTGTGTTGTCTGGTTATGTGAAGAAACATAGTGAAAATAATAGGCTTTTCGAGATAGTCGGTCCGATAATTGTCGGTGATGATCAGGGATTATGTCCTGAAAAGGAGCAGCAATTGCAAGATTTTAAAGAGCTTGCCTTGAGATGAGCTTCTGCATCGCCGGAAGATAGGCCAACAATGATTGACGTGACCAAACAACTCAGGCAATTGTATTGACGTTCTAATTTAATTTCTTTTCTTGTTTGGTCTATCGACTCTATTGTATATGGATTGTCATTTACATAAATATACTCTTCTGTTCTGCTTTACATTTACTGAAAATTTTGCTACCAATTTGTGTGTTCAATGAGAATACATTCTCCTGTGGCATCATATATGCAAAACCGAGTTGGCACAGATTACTTACCGATGATTGAAGTCTTATATATATATATATATATATATGAAAATTTTCTCCTCGTAATGATAAATATATATAAGTTCTTTGTATGTTGACCATTAGATTCAATTGTTTTGACTGAGTTCTGTATGCATTTGTCAGTATTTATCCATAATCTAAAGTCCTTATGCAATATATTTTATATATGTGCGTACAAATATATATATATAGACTCGAACATGAGATATTGTCGAGCTGAATGAGTACTTTTATCACTGAGTCACATTAGACGTTAATATTGATATTGAAGTCTCTTGATATTACAAATAAATTGATAAAATCGGGGTGCATAAGAGTCCTTTTCAAATAGCAAGATAAGTCTATTCATGTACACCCCAATTCTAACCAGAGGAAATAACTAATAATCCTAATTAATGGCATTAATTTATTTTTTATTTTATTTTTCAGTTAAAAGACAATATTTAGCATGACTGAAATTCATTCCATTTTTTTTAATTTGATTACATCAATTCATAAGTCAAACATTCATCACATATGCAAATTGATTGTAGTGGTTAGCTTCCGATAAATACAAATTATTTGTTTAATAATTTGAATTACCGGCAAGAAATGGTCTCCGATTTTATCTGCCACTTTGTTATGATTTTTACATTCAATTAAAATACAAAATCATTGCCACTATTTTCAAAAGTAAAAACCAAGAATCTCATTTATTGGTTGCCATATCAATTCAGTAGCTAAACTAAAATGCATACCTTATTACAAGCAATTTCCCAATGATCTCATGACTTTGAATCATTCAATATTGCTGACGAGAATGATCATTTCCATATATAAAAGTTCTAGAAATATTCATATAAATTCTAATTTTTTGAAATGTAGATTTTGTAATTACAACATTTTTAAAGAAAAATAACGAACTAATAAATTTTGTGACCATACAAATTTATTAAAAGACAAATCCCGCAAAATAACCATAGATTAATATCGTAACTATACAAATACTACATAGCTCATCTATTTCAATTAAACTGAGTCTTCCATTAATTTCCTCTGTCTAAGTATGAGTACTCCTACAAGAACCAGTGGTTCCTCCTATGGAGGTCGATCAGTTGATTCGGCGGTCTCTCAAGTAAGCCATATAAATCCCTCGTTCTCTCAATCAACCCAAACCTACTCCCTGCCCTCAGACAAGGCTGTTTGCGGTGCACGGTTGGATGCTAGAAACAGCAACTTTGACGGCGTTGCCAATCTCAACGTTAACCTACCTAAACCCCAGCAAAATAAAGGTAAATGGTTGGCATCCTTTCCAGGCCAGTCTGATGATGTCGTGTCAGCCAAGGCAACTCTCTCCTGTCCAGCTCCAGCTCCTTCTACAGGTAAGTGGGTGGCATCCTTTCAAGGCCAGTCTGATGATGGCGTGTCAGCCAAGCCAACTCTCTCCTGTCCAACTCCAATTCCAGCTCCAGCTCCAGTTCCGTCTCCTTCTACGGGTATAGTTGGAGGGTATTACGACTATTACCCTATAGTGTGGCAACCTCCTGCTAATGGATGGGTCAAGGCAAATTCTGCTGGCCTGATCTCCAATGGAAACCCTAGTGTAACAACGTGTGGAGGTCTGTTCCGGGACTCCTCTGGCAAATTCATGGGCGGTTTCAGCCAGAATCTTCACATGGAAACGTCTTATTTTGCTGAGGTGATGGCTGCTTTTTTAGTTATCGAACATGCTTACCATAAGGATTGGCATAATCTCTGGTTAGAAACCGATTCCCTGTTAGTTGTGCACTTATTGACATATCGCGACATGTTATATCTGCCATTGAACCTTCGTCAGAAATGGATATTTGATGTTCAAGCTAAGTTGCCTAACATGAATTTTAATTTCAGCTGTACTTTCAGAGAGAACAATAGGGCTGCAATTTTCATGGCTGAAATTGGTCGTCGTCATCCAGGGTTTACTTGGTGTAATATCCCTTCTGATCATGAAGATCTTGTAAAAATTCTACATCACGATTCTAATGGTTTTCCCAATCATTATATACATGTATAGGTTTATGACTTATGTACTACATATTTTTATGACATCTTTCATGCTTCTTCCTTTTTATAATCTAATGGTTTAGCCCAAGAGATTATAGTCCAAGAGATTCAATAGCCCACAAGTCATTTACAAAGAGAGTAGAAGAAATTCTGGACTCTAGGGTGCATCATGATTCATGCATCTATCAATTTATGGTGTGATTTGAATGAAAAACGTAAAATGTTGCATCGAGATGCACCGAAGTTGTAAGGTCGAGCTAAAAAAAAAATAAATTCCTGTAATTAAAACCCAAATACATAACTTCTATTTAGTTTAACAAGCCCAGCCCACCATAATTTTTAAATAAAAAATTGACCAAAGTTCAATTGAAGTTTAGATTCAGCCCAAGTTTTACAACCCTAGCTGGCCCAATTCAAGTTTATACATATGTATATATATAGTTTTTCTATTGTCAGTTTGTTCTAATACAACGTAGATTATGGAGATATTTTAACAAATGCATATACTTTGAGTCAAAGTATGTAAATCTAATGGTCCACATTCTTCATCCCGATATATTTTATAACAGGACGAACTGACAGTAGAAAGACTGTATACATATATATATATATATATATATATATATTTATACATGACGAGATAGGTTGATCCGGTGTAAAACCCTTCACACCTATACCATATGTTTGTGGCTTTGAGTTCTCCCCCTCCCCCTCAAAACCCCCATTTTTAATGTAATAGTGTAATACTAGACAACCCAAAAATTTAGTCCAAATTTCAACTCAAATGATGTGGCAAATGATTTTTTTCATTAACCACATCATCACATGTTGTGTGCGGTGATGACAACTCACTTGCCACATCATTTAGATTAATTATTTAGATTGTATAACATTATTAAAAAGAGAGAGATAATGATAGTGCTAACTTGGGTGCAACCTATGCACCTCGTTAGAATATGATGGTTGTGCATTGCTTGATAATCATATTTATGGATTTTTATCATCCAATTATGACCTTTTAGAGTCCCAAAAAATATCAGGAGTGGTAAACTTTTACAAATCTGGCATTTGTATAATTGTATAAATCTTTGAATCAGCATAATTTAATACAACGCATAATTAATTTTCATGTCAATATGTATTAGGGACATATAAAAGTATTTAATATAAACAAAAAAACATGACAATATTCGAGTGAGAGATAAAATCTCTCATAAGTGAAAATACAAGAATTTTGCCTTTCACTTGACCTTATTTGTGAAGGTATTTTTGTTTTCGTTAATGAGATACATTATTTTTACCCTTTTTTGATTATATAATTTTTGCGGTAAATAAAAAACTTTATCGACTGAATAATTTTTTAGCTTCGTCGAAAATGTTTGGTCGGAAAATACCATATTTTTGTATGCATGTCATGTCTATGAGAATGTATAAATAAAAACCTTACAATATCATCTTTTGATTTGCTATTATTGTAATAAACAGACCTGTGCCTCCACTTATTGTTAATAGATTTCAAAATTCAATTAATTGCAAGTTCTATGATTCATGAATTATTAATTTAATGGACTTGCTATTGGGTGGGTTGCTGCTAATATCATTAATCCTGCAAATACATTAAAAAAAATATTTAGTGAATCTCTCTTATTAAAATGGTCCTAGTACGTATTAGAAGCTGGTTTGACACCGTAATCACAAATCAGGATCTCCTCTCACCAGCGAGGATTGGATTACAACAACAACTGAGATCCTGCGAGGATAAGACTCGACTATAAATACAGTCTAGACAGAAGCTCTCATAAATGGGGAAACGACACCCACACAAATAGTGTGACAACATCCACCTACTAGTGGACCAAGGAAAATTGCATATATAAATGCACGCCATGGCACTCGAACCATGGTGGTGTAGGGCTCCAACAGAGAGTCCAACAATCTTGACAATAGGCCTTGGCCTCACCATCGAGGATTGAAACAATATCTCTTACTGATTTAATTAATTGGGTTTTCACATATAGTAAAGAATGCACGGATATCAATTTTAGATTTTCTGATAAAAAATTTTCCTTTAATTTCTATCATATCCATATATCAGATTTTAATCTTTAAAAAAAATATGCATTTGGGAATGCTTTTTAGGATTCTTAGAAGTGTTTTTGTGTGTGGATGGTTTTTAGTAAAATAAACTACAAAAATGCTTTTATGCATCAGAAATATTTACTTCTGTTGTTTTCACGGATGATTAATGTATAGAAGAGAACGTGCCTATTTTACAAGTATATTTGGGAAGTTTTTTCCCGTGCGTGTATAATTTGGAAATAGATATACGACTCGCACATGTAGCTTTTGATATTGACACAGGTATGTATGGGGAATTTTATTTTTCCCTGATGTCATAGGAATAAATATCAGACGTCATATGTAATGTTTGATTAGAGTCGGCTTGAGATTTTTTGGGCCCGAGACAAACTATAGAAAATGAATTTACGGGGCTGTAAGATTTCACGTTGAGATTTTGTATCTGAATTATGAATTTTCGTAGTAAGATTTAATAGAGTTTTGAAGAATCCTGATTTGATTTTTTATTTTTTTTATTTTTGTGTTTTTGTTCGATGTCTGCTACTGGTTATCTGATAAGCGATATGAGTAGTGTTGTATTGTTGTTTTCCCGTTTTAAATATATAAAAGACAATTGGTGTTAGAAATAGGATTCAACCCACGTTTGACTTAACGTAAGAACTTGACAATGATAATTGAGTTTTATAATTTGTGGGTTTTTCTTAAATATATATATATATATATATATATGTATATATGTATATATAGTGCGTAGGGATAGGACTAGGGGCCCAATGGGGCGGGGGTCCAAACCCCATTTGGGGGTACTAGGGATGGAGGTTTTTGGGGGGAGGCTCTCCTGCCCCCACCCTCGTCCCCCGTTTCTCTTATTTCTAATCCTAAAATTTTTCAATCTGAAATCCAGAATTTAGAAATCGATCGGACCAAACTTTTGTTTCATCCTGTTTCAATATCCAATCCAATAATTAACAAAATATGAAATCTAAAATATATAATTAATTTAATTTAATCCAAAATTAATACAAATTATTATAAAAATATAGTATTAGTGTATTACACATAAAAGTCTAAACAAATTTAACTGTGCAGAGAGTAATCAAGTATATGAGTAATTGAATAATAGGGTTAGAGTTTTTTTTTAAAGAAAATTAAATAAAAATATATATGAGAATTGGGGCCCACCCCTTTTCTGAGATGGGTAAATGGGGGTGGGGGAGATTCCCCCACCCCCACCCCAACCCCCCATTTAGGTTTTGGAGGCAAAATTTGCCCCCAGATGGGGGTGGGGCTCCGTAGGGGAAATTCTCATCTCTATTAGTGGGCCTATTTTAAACTCATTTATGAGTTTATTAGTTTTAAAAAATTATATGTATGATGGATCTATTTTCAACTTATTTATGAGTTTATTAGTTTAAAATTATATATGAGTTATATTTGAAATCAATTTTTTTTTTTTACAACTTGGGGACCCTAAGCAACCGCCTCACCGGGCTCCCCTTAGAGCCGGGCATGTGTTTGATCTCGGCATTCCCCTTTCAATGTTTACAAGTATGTGTGTGAAGTTTTTACTCCAGTATTATGGAAACAGTTATCCGAACCATACATATAGTATTTAATCTCGATAGACCCCTAATAATAATAAAAATAATAATTAATAAATAAATAAATAAATAAAAATAAAAAAATGCAACAACAACAACAGAGAGACGGTGCTTGAAAATCAAAGGGAATCAACAAGCACTTCGGTGCTTGAAAATCAAAGGCAATCAACAAGCACTTTGTATGCCCCTTTAAAAAAAAAAAAAAAAAAAAAAATCCAATCTTGTTATAGGCTTATAGTTGATGCCTTCTAATAATATTTCTCTCCTTTAAAAAAAAGAAAGAGAAAAAAAAAAAAAAAAAAAGGAAGGAAGGAAGGGAATCAGCAAACTAAATCAGAGTCTATTCTTATATTCTAACTACCAAACCAAATCACCGTTGATCCTGTACAAGAAAATAATAATGATGATAAATTGATAATAATAAACAACATGCACTATCCATGTTTCAGTAATTAAACATTTGTTGATGAATATATTTATATCTCTTCGAATTTAAATTCACTTGAAATTTATTGAATTTGTTTAGATATCAAAGCTCTTTATATTATATATCTAAAAAAATATTTGTTTTCCTTTTTTGGTATTTATATACATAATAAATATCTTTTTTAAAAAATAATAAATAAAAAAAAGGAGATATTCCTGGTTTTCTTTATTTTTGTTGTTTATTACCATTATTGATGTCAACAAACTCATACGTATTTACAAATCGTTAATCCTTTCATAATAAGGAAAATGAAATTTAATCATTGATTTGTGATATCATTGTTTACTAAAACGATTAGTAATCAAGTTACATGGACTCTATATAAATCCGTAATTAAGCGTCAGTTAAAAAAGAAACTTAACTCCCCCTACCCATATAGGGAATTAGGTTTTGTGTGTTGAAAACATTCTTTTTCCGATAGAATTTGATTCCGTGACATATTCACTAATCATGAATTTTGTTGAGGGAAATGAAATTTAATTCATGTTGTGATACATTGTTTACTAAAAATTATGAAATCGAGTTACGTATACCTTATACACAAATCAAAATTTACGCTTCTACTGAAAAATAAAAAACTTAATTCTCAGATCCTATCCAACGAATTAAGTTCATATTTCTAATTCTCAATTTCTCATTGCGCAATGAAAGTATGAAACTTTATTTCCCTAAATTGTCATCCTCATTAGTACGTAACCGTGTCCATTAAAGAAAAATAAATTAACGAATTAGTGATATACTCATCTTATAATATTTTTTTTTTTCGTAAATTAATACTTAAATTATTATTATTATTATTATTATTTGAAAAAATAAAGGCACAATTCTCTCTGGGCAAAAAACCATTAAACCGAAGAATCGAACTGGTCCAATCTGTTTTTTTTTTTTTTCCGGTTTTTTGTTGTTAACCGGTTCGATTCGGTTTGTTTTTAAAAAAACCGGTTCTAGGGTTCGAACCGGTGAACTGAACCGAGAAACGGTGTATATAATCAAAAATCCCTAAATCTTTTTACATCTCTGTGTCTTTGCCTCTTTGACTCTCTTCTCTCTCTCGTCTAATCCCTGACCCAAGTCTCAACTACACCGTCTACCGTTCTCATCCTCCGATGGTTAAAAGCATTTATGTATTCTTTTTGCTTACATACATGAAACCATCTCGACTCATGGTGTACCTTGTACTCCCTTTGCCCAATTTTATTTTTTTCCTCCTGATATGCAGAAAATATTTGATTGGATGTTAGTGTGTTTGACAGAACACAAATTGCTGGATCCACCACTTTTGCCTAGAAGAGTATATCATTAGGTTGGCAATATATAAACATTGATGGTATTATAAATTATAATGCGGAACTAAGTAATATTGCTTGTATCCATGTTCAATAATTCTCTAGTTAAAATGAGCATGTTTAGTACTTTCATGGCTGCTACAAGATTCCAAGTTTTCATATGGAAGGATTTAGGATGAAAAAATCATCTTAAAAGAAAAATCTACAACGACATCTCCTGTTGAATCTGTTGTGGTTCATGAAGAGAGATTTGTACACAGAACTGAATTTAATAATGATTATTGAAACCAAAATGTTAAAATTAAGGAAAAAATTCATGAATTTTGCACGATGGTTAAAAGCATTTGTGATTTGCTTTTGGTGCAATAGGTCTAAAACTGAAAAAATCGAACCGAACCGAACCGGTTCAATCGGTTCACAGTTTTCAATTTTATCAAATCAGTTTATTTTTTTAAAAACCGAATATTATCGGTTTTTTATCGGTTCATTTTTCAAGTGAACCGATCTATTAAACGTCTAACCCTACTTACTATAGTGATGAAGCTACACAAGATGTGGGCCCATCCATCAATACTCAATACTCAATGATCTTATGAGCCACCTTCAAATCACTTCATCACCTTCAATATCCCACCAAACCTCAAGCATATCACCTCTTTAACCTACTACTATAATAGATAATCATATCATAATTTCATATTTTACTTTATAAATATTGGAAATTTGGTAGTTAAGCTGAGGAAACATAATTCGAACCCACAATTTTATTGACATAGCTATGAAATTTATTATTAATCCACCTCAACTTAAGTCAATAATAATAAAACGCAAGCTGCTAGCATAAGAGAGAGAGATATCTTCCCGATCAAAATTTATACATTAAAATAAATAATAAAAAAAATAAAAAGGAGCAAATGGATGAGTATATCAACGTTGAAGTCAAACTTTTGAGTTAATTTAGAATTTAACCCATACATGATACATGTACATATATTTTGTATGTCTTGATTTTTAAAAATCCGAACATTCTCAGCATATATTTAATAGTTGATAAAGCAACAATAAAATCGACAAAAAGCCTTGTTCATAGTTTTGTTGTAAGACTGTCGCACAGAGAATCATCAATCTAATTAGTCAATGACTCAATGTGCTAAGAATTATAGCCATTTATAGAACACATTAAAAATAATAGGTTTATGGAGAATGTATACTCTTCCTCGTTTTCTCTCGCTAGTTAAACCCTAAAATAAATTATCAGTTTATATGTGAGCACATTGTTCGAGAGATATTAATCATGACGAAAATATATGTTATTTGATTTAATAAATCAATCATTTATGAATTGAAAAATTACACATGTGACTCAAACAAGTTATATATAAATTGAAAGATAAATTTATTTTTATAATAGAAACTCCTATTACATTTTATTAACCAAAAAAAAAAATGTAACATATTTATTCTTTATCAGCAAGTATATATTTAGTTTATACTTTTGCAACGTCCGTTAATACATTTAGGTGTAAATCCATCGTCACAAATATCGTTAAAGGTGCAGTCTTCGTCTGACCTACATTCAACATCTCCTGGCTGGATAACCATATCTCTGGCCACCACCACCACCACCTTTGAGGGTACGAAATCTGCAACAAATTAAATACATGCAATTATATAATTAATCGACTAATTAAACATATTTTTAGATAAGGAAAAGAGAAACTAACAGGATGAAACAATGAAAAAAAGCACCAAAGCCGAAATTAGAGAAGTCTTTGCCATATTGGAAGGTTTGTTCAATGCTTAATTGATTTGGTTGGCCAATATGGGTGTAGCTCAACCGGTAGATGAACAAGCTTAGAGTTTAGGTAAATGGTTCACGGGTCAGTGGCTCGAATCCTATTAATGGCGAAAACTTTCAAAAAAATACCTGATATCGAATTAATAGATATTGTCAACAAAAATAAAAAATAAAAAAATAATAAAATTGATTTGGTTGTGGAGATGGAGAATTTCTTTTTGGTTAGGTTCTTGATTTTGTCATTGTTAACTGTAAATTAGATTTTTGTAATTGTTGTTTGATAAAATTTGGTCTCTGTCCACATTGTAGTAGATCTGTAAATTCCTTAAATAGATTACCGTACCATAAATTAGGTGAGTAATTAAGGCTTACGTGTTGTCATATATTTTCACAAAATCTAGTATTGCACTTTTAATCATGGAAGGAATTGAGATTGGATTATGTTTTGCTGTCATTTTGATACAAAATCTATTAGATAATGAGATAATCTACCAAATTTAGTGTTACACTTTCAATGGAAGGAAATCTAAAATGGATGACATTTTTATTTTTTAATTTAAGAATTAAATTAAACTTTTTTTTAATTATTATAATTTAGGGCTTTATGGGAGGGGTGGAAGACTTCAACCCGCAATCATTGATATAAAAATGTGATGATGTGCATTAGTATGCTATAAAAATGCATATATTGTGTGCATATTAGAGAAAAATTAGATTTTATTGTTTCATAAGTTTATTTTGTTTATCTTTTCAAATTTCAGATTCATGTTTGCTGCTTTTTGTTATCTTAATTTATTTTCTTTAAGATCTTCTAAACATACCATAATTTGTATCAATTTATTATTATTATTATTATTTTTTTTTTTGTAGATTTTATAATTGAGCTCGAGAATAGATCTCTTAAAAGTCAACCATGTCATTTCTTAGCAAAAGTTTTATAGAATATGTAATGGTTTTGGGATGTTGCCATGTGGAACTCTTTTGTCCATCTACAGGGCCATCCATGGGCATAGGCCCACAAGGCCACCGCCTAAGACCCCCATTTTCTAAGGGCCCTAAATTTCTAGTTGAAACTAAACTTTGTATATTTCACGTACTAGCTGTTTTATAAAAAAATATTAGCTCATATATCGTTTAATCAAATATAAATCTGGAGGCCTATGTGCTGTTTTTATTTATATAAAAAATAGCCAATGTATACCTAACCATATAAAAGTCCGAATGCCTATTTTATATATATATGTTTTTTTTTAAGGCCCATCAAAGAAATACAATTATAACACTTAACTACATCCACAACAAATTAAATAATGTATCAATCTATCAGACATTCGAAAGAAAAAATTGAAATCAATTCTAGGATTCTTGAAATAAACAAAATTATAATACTTAATTAGTACTTTTACTTCTAAAAATGTGGGACGGGTAATATTTAAGTGATATATTATTTGATGTAATTATAAAAAATTTATTTTGATGACTTTTTATTTTCTATTTTTTTTTTTTTTTTTTGTGTTGTAGTCTTGATTTTTAGTTATTATATTGATTTTTATAAGTATTTACTATTTACTATTTACAAGAGAGAAAAACAAATTAAGTAAATATACATAGATGATCGATGACCTCATTTTTATAATCCGTCTCGAGCCCCTAAAATTTCAGGACCGACCCTGCCCATCTATTTTCGAATTCAAACACCACTTATGTAAGTTATCTTATAAATGTAAGTCATCCAGTCATTTTCACATGCCTAATCCTACTTGTCAAAAGTTAAGATTGATCATTAAAGCTAAAAAAAATACCAGATATGATCGGATGTCTATCTAGATAGGCCTCGTAGGCTTCAAATTCCTCCCACAAAAGTACATGCAGTCGACCATAAAATATTTGACGGTCTTAGGACATTTATACAATAGAAATTTCCACAATAAGTCTAGTAAGACTCTCATAGAAACTATGAGGGTCTTGGGACATTTCAAGATGGAAATGTATCAAGTCACGTAGTGGCCGATTAGAACCACCACCGCCATATCTCATCTTAAAAGACTCCATTTAACTATAAAACTATCTAGCAACCACCACTGGGGCTTGAGGTACTGCTGGGACTACCACTAACACAGAATCTTTAACATTCGCAGCTGTTGGCACACAGCAGTTTAGCCATTCCTCTTGTACAAATTTGAAAAGTCGACCATAATAGCAAAAGTTTTATAGAATATATGATGGTTTTGGGATGTTTCCATATGGAAATGGATTAGGTAACGTTGTGACCAAGTAGGAAGAAGTCCAATATATCTAATCCAAAAGGGAGATAAAGTATCCAGAAAGATTTTTTGCCCGTCTATCTTCGATTTCAGACACCTTTGTCCATCTATCTTCGAATTCAAACACCAATTGTGCAAGTTATCTGATAAATATAAATCATCTAGTTATTTTCACATGTCTAATCCTACTTGTTAGAACTTGATATTGGTCATTAAAGCTAAAAAAATATCTGATATGATCGAATGTCCATCTAGATAGGCCTCGTAGGCTTTAAATTCCTCACACAAAAGTATATGCAGTCGACCATAAAATATTTGATGGTCTTGGGACATTTCCACGGTAGGCATTTCCATAGTAAGTCTAGTAAGACTCTCGTAAAAACTACGAGGGTCTTAGGATATTTTAAGATGGAAATGTATCAAGTCACGTAGTGACCAATTAGAACCACTACCACCATATCTCATCTTAAAAGACTCTATGTAACTATAAAACTATATGTCAACCACTATTGGGGCTTGTGGTACTGTTGGGACTACTGTTGACACAACATCTTCAACATCCGCAACTGGTGGCACACAGTAGTTTAGCCATTCCTCCTGTACAAATCGAAAAAGTCGACCATAGTACTTCTTAGCAAAAGATTTACATAATTTATGATGGTTTTGGGATATTGCCATATTGAAATGGATTATAAAATATCTGATGATCTCCCACAGCAGAGATTTCCACAGCAAGGCTCTCACAGAAACCACAAGGGTCTTGTGAAGTTTCCAAATGAAAATGTATTAAATTCCTTAGTGTCAGATCAGAACCAGCATCGCTATATCTAATATTAAAAGACTCCAAGTATCCATAAAAATCTCTTGCAACCACCATTGGAGCTTGGGGTACCACCACTGAGGCTTGAGGTATGACCATAGTACTTCTTAGCAAAAGTTTTACATAATATATGATGGTTTTGGGATGTTGCCATATTTAAATGGAATATAAAATATCTGACGATCTCACACAACAGAGATTTCCACAGCAAGGCTCTCACAGAAACTATGAGGGTCTTGTGACATTTCCAGATGAAAATGTATTAAGTTCCTTAGTGTTAGATCAGAACCAGCACCGCTATATCTAATATTAAAAGACTCTAAGTATTCATAAAAATCTATGGCAACCACCATTGGAGCTTGGGGTACCACCCTTAGGAACAGTGCTTGGGGTAATGCCGGGACTGCCGCTAACACAATATCTTCAAAATCCACAACTGGTGGCACACGATATCGTAGACATTCCTCTTCCAAAATTTGGCGAAGTCAACCACCGCATTTCCCAGTAAAAGTTCTACAAAATCTATGATGGTTTATGGATGTTGCCATGTGGAAATGGAGTAGGTCACCTTGTGACCAAAGTGCAGGAAGGCCGGTATATCTCCTTTTCTTAAAAAAGCGAAAGTATTCAGTTAGATTTCTTGTTTGTCCATCTTCGATTTGTGTCATCTTTTCCCATTTATATTCCAATTCCGAGTTATCTTCGATTTCAAACACTTACTCTACCAACGGTGGCGGATCTTCAAGATTCGCTCTAGGTTTTTACGCGCGGATCTTGCTCTGTGGACAGAGTAGTCTTTTATTGCTTTAAAGGAGGACCGGAGGTGGAGCTTGAACCTTCTTCCATTTTCATTTTCAGTCCAAGATTAACTCTAGCAACTGCTCTTGGCGCTACTATCACTACCACTTATGCTCTTGCCGCAATCGGTGATAGGACTTGCTCTCCAGCAACCGGTGGCACATCTTTAAGACGATTTAGTCCAAGATTAACTTCGACAACTGCTATGGGCTCTTACGCCGGAACTTGATATGTGGACAGAGTTGTCTTTTGCTGCTTTAAAGGAGGACCAGAGGTGGACCTTGAACCTTCTTCCATTTTCATTTTCATTTTCAGTCCAAGATTAACTCCGTCAACTACTCTTGGCACTGCTATCACCACCACTTGTGCCCCTGCCGTAATCGGTGACGGGACTTGCTCTCCAGCAATTGGTAGCACATCTTCAAGAAGATTTAGTCCAAGATTAACTCTGGTGACTACTTTGGGTTCTTGCGCCAGAACTTGATCTGTGGACAGAGTTGTCTTTTGCTCCATTAAAGAAGAACCATAGGTGGAGCTTGAACCTTCTTCCATTTTCAGTCCAAGATTAACTCCGACAACTAATTTTGGCACTTCTATTGATGCCGCAATCGGTAGTGGGACTTGTTTTGCCACAACCACCACTTATGCCTCTGCAGCAATCGGTGACGGGACTTGCTCTCCAGCAACCGGTGGCACATCTTCAAGAAGATTCGGTGACTTCAGTCCAAGATTAACTTCAGTGACTGCTCTGGGTTCTTGCGTCAGAAATTGATCTGTGGGCAAAGTTGTCTTCAGCTGAGGAGGACCGAAAGTGGAGCTTGAACCTTCTTCCATTGAGATTTTCCAAAGTGGTGACTAAACGGCAACTGTTTAGATTTCATATCCGCTATTTTAGGGCTTCGTGTAACTAAAATCTACGTTTTACTTCTAAGTTTTTTTTTTCCTTATTTTTTTTTTATAAAATTGCAATAAACAACCCCAAAATTTGGTGTATATACAATTACTTTGTACTTTTGCAAAAATTACAGAAAACTACCATGGACTAACCCTATGACCGTTACAGTTAATGGTTGACCAGGCAACCATTACAAAATGTCTAAAGGTCAAGCATTACGAAATGTCTAAATTAACCCTAAGTGTTATATATATATACAAATTTTCTATTGTCAGTTCGTTCTGATATAAAATATATTATGAAGAAGAATATGGACCATTAGATTTACGTACATTGATTCAAAGTGTATGCATTTATTAAAACTTCTCCATAATCTATGATCTTTGTTCTTCATCCTAATATATTTTATATTATGACGAACTGATAGTAGAAAGACTATATATATATATATATATATTAAACCTTGCATATATTTTTTTTTTTTTTCTAGAAGAACCTTGCATCATCTTTTGATTTGTAGTGTAAGCAGACCTTTGCCTTACAATTAATGGCAATTAAGTTCTATGACTCAATGCATGAATCCCAGATTTCTATTGGTTGCTACCATTATCATTCCTGCAAAGCAGCAAAGACATAAAAATATTTAGTTAATGTCTCCAAGTAAATGGTCCTAGTAATTGATCAGTTTCATCAATGTTTTTATTTTATTTTTTTGTTTAGAAAATAGCCATAAATTTTAAATTAGGAAGAGTTCTGACATAGATTTTTACATATATATATATATATATATATTTTTTTTTTTCTAATAACTATAATCATGAATCATGATCCCCTCTCACTAGTGTAGGATTTGATAACTCTTACTAATCTGACATGATTTTCATACTAATCTATCATATACACGCAAGGATATAAGCTGTAGATTTTCTGATAAATTTTCTTTTCTAATTTTCTATCATAATTATATCAGATTTGAAACTTTAAAAACAAATATATACATTTGGGAATGCCTTTTAGGTTGTTAGAAGATTTTTTTTTTTTTTTTCACCTACTTCCATGATTGGAGGACATAAGCTCCCAACACTTTGAGAGATCGATGGAGATTGTGAAGTTTTTGATCACCAAGACAATGGCCCTTTTGATATCATAAGTCATGTTTTAAAATAAGTTATTCTTTATTTATTTATTTATTTATTTATTTTTTGATATGGTTTTAATGTTTTTAGATTAAAGTAAATTACCAAATTGCTTTTACTAATAACATGTAGAAGAGACGGTGCTTGAAAATTGCAGGGAGGTCTAATCAGCAAATTAGGACCTAATCAGAGTCTCTTCTTGTCTTCTAACCACCGGACGGTCCGGACCAAATCACTATTTTGTGACAATCATAAAACAATTTAATACTATATATTATATATATATATATGTTAACATCCCACTCTCTCTTTTAATTTAATTTTTATATGTATCTAATGGACCTTTCAATACAGAGTGAGCATATTTTTTTTCTTTAATTATTATAGTAGAATCATAATTCATAATTAGCTTGGTCATTCTCCATTATAGAATCTTCATTTTAACAATTAGCTGCCTATATTGTATAGCATTAATCAAACAACACAAGTATAATAATTTAATTACATAGATGCCCATCTTGTAAAATAAACATAAAGCTTGCCTTATATGAGTTATATGATATGGATTTTGTGAATTTCCTGATAGTACTGTGAGGTATGTATCGTATTTTCATACAAGAAGGGATATCCTACACTTAGAGAATTTTTTGTTATTAATTATTGCAATACATGGATGGAAAAAATAAATAAATAAATAAAACATGCTCTGTCCATGCATGAGCAATTTAAACATTTGTTCATGAATTTATTTGTATCTCTTCGAATTAAAATTTAAAGAATTTTTAATATAGCCCAGCAGCTAGCTCTTGATATTATATATTTAAAATATGTATTATTATTATTATTTTTTTGTATTTATATACAAATAATAAATATCTAAAAAAGAGAGATTCCTGTTATATATTATTATTATTATTATTATTATTTACCATTATTAATGTCAATAAACTCTAGTGTGTTTACAAATCGATAATCCTGCTAAGAAAAACGAAATTTGATTATTGATTTGTGATAATATTGTTACTAAAAAAGATTGTTAATCAAGTTACATAAACTCTACACAAATTGAAAATTCATTCCCTCCCACCCAAGGAACCAAGTTCCTGTTTTTATTCTCTTAAATCTTAACAATAGAATTTGATTCCCTAACGTGTTCACTAATCATAAATTTTGACGAGGGAAATGAAATTTAATTCATATTATTAAACTATGTTTACTAAAAATGGTTGGAAATCTAGTTACGTATACCTCACACATAAATCATAAGTTAAATTTCTACTCGAAAAGAAACGTAATTCCTGCATCATATCCAAGAAATTAAGGTCACTTTCTTAATTCTCATGCTAATAAAACTTTATTTATCTAAATTTTCATTCTTGATTAGTAGTCTAGAATAAAACCTTTTTTTTTTTTTTTGTTGCTGTTTATTAGCATTATTAATGTCAATAAACTCTAGTGTGTTTACAAATCGATAATCCTACTAAGAAAAATAAAATTTAATTATTGATTTGTTATAATATTGTTACTAAAAACGATTGTTAACCAAGTTACATGAACTCTACACAAATTGAAAATCCATTCCCTCCCACCCAAGGAACAAAGTTCCTGTTTTTATTCTCTTAAATTTTAACAATATAATTTGATTCTCTAACGTGTTCACTAATCATAAATTTTGATGAGGGAAATGAAATTTAATTCATATTATTAAACTATATTTACTAAAAATGGTTGGAAATCTAGTTACGTATACCTCACACATAAATCATAAGTTAAATTTCTACTCGAAAAGAAACGTAATTCCTGCATCATATCCAAGAAATTAAGGTCACTTTCTTAATTCTCATCCTAATAAAACTTTATTTATCTAAATTTTCATTCTTGATTAGTAGTCTAGAATAAAACCCTTTTTTTTTTTTTTTTTTGCTGTTTATTAGCATTATTAATGTCAATAAACTCTAGTGTGTTTACAAATTGATAATCCTACTAAGAAAAATAAAATTTAATTATTGATTTGTTATAATATTATTACTAAAAACGATTGTTAATCAAGTTACATGAACTCTACACAAATTGAAAATCCATTCCCTCCCACCCAAGGAACAACAAAGTTCCTGTTTTTATTCTCTTAAATTTTAACAATATTATTTGATTCTCTAACGTGTTCACTAATCATAAATTTTGATGAGAATGAAATTTAATTCATATTATTAAACTATGTTTACTAAAAATGGTTGGAAATCTAGTTACGTATACCCCACACATAAATCATAGGTTAAATTTCTACTCGAAAAAAAACGCAATTCTTGCATCATATCCAAGAAATTAACGTCACTTTCTCAATTCTCATCCCAATAAAACTTTATTTATCTAAATTAAACTTTATTTATCTAAATTTTCATTCTTGATTAATAGTCTAGAATAAAACTTTTTTTTGTTGTTGTTGCTGTTTATTACTATTATTAATGTCAATAAACTCTAGTGTGTTTACAAATTGATAATTCTACTAAGAAAAATAAAATTTAATTATTGATTTGTGATAATATTGTAACAAAAAACGATTGTTAATCAAGTTACATGAACTCTATAAAAATCGAAAATCCATTCTCTCTCATCCAAGGAACCAAGTTCCCGTTTTTATTCTCTTAAATCTTAACAATAGAATTTGATTCCCCAACGTATTCACTAATCAGAAATCTTGATGAAGGAAATGAAATCGAGTTACGTATACCTCACACTTAAATCATAACTTAAGTTTCTATTAGAAAAGAAAGGTAATTCTTGTATCATATCCAATAAATTAAGCTCACTTTCTTAATTCTTCATCCCAATAAAACTTTATTTATCTAAATTTTCATTCATGATCAGTAGTCATGTCTATTAATGAAAAATACTTTTAATATTCTATTCCTCCTGTAATTATTTTTTTAAAGGCATTCTTTTAAAAAGAAAAAAGAAAAGAAAAAAGAAAAGCATAATTCTCTCTCTCTCTTCCCATAGTGATGGAGCTACCCAGGTTGTGGGCCCATCATCATTGCTCATTGATCTTATGACCCCACCTTCAAATCACTTCATCACCGTCCAATTCCGCCAAAACCTCAACCTATCATATCACCTTTTTAACCTACTACTTACTGTACGTCTGTACTGGAACATTTCTCCCACTGTAGATTGTAGTGACTAGTAAGAAAAAGACACGTAGCTTTAAGTGCCTTGCAAAAAAAAACTTATTGGTATAATTAGTTATAAAAAGAGAGGGGCAATGAGACATCATTAGTTGATAACAAAATAAAGTCATAGACATAGCTTGGTAGATGGACAAATTTAGACTGAGGTAAATAATTCTCCTGATAGTGACTTAAATTCTATCGATGATGAAAATCTTCAAAGAAAAAATATCTAGGTAGATAGATACCAATAAAAAAAAAATTAGTTGATTACAAAATAACTATAAATTAATTCGGCTTGATCAACTTCGGACCATATAATTATTAAACTTTCACATTTTGATGTATAAGATTTAAGGGTTACGGGTAGTGATGGCAATTAGATCCAGACTCGACTCGATCCGTGTGGGTCTAGATCTAGGTCCTCAAATTCGGGTCACATGTCGGGTCTAGGTCCAGAATATTAGACCCAATTCGGGTCCGGGACCCATAAACCCAAATTTAAAAAAAATAAAATTAAGAATTTGAATTTGAAATTGAAATTGAATGCAAATAAGAATATTTCCCTTTTATGGCCTTTATTTATTTATTTATTTTTCTTTAGTTATTTATATATTTAATTATATATATATATATTTAGTATGTTGTTTTTTTTTTTTTTTTTATCGTGGGTCCACGGGTCCGGGTCCAGACCCAGACCCGTGAATTTTCACGAGTCCTCGGTCGGGTTTAAGTCTTCCTAAGACTTGCGGGTCGAGACCCAAACCTAAAAAATTTCATGGGTCTGGGTCCATTTTTTTTATCGGGTTTGGGTCTGGGTCTAGTAGGATCTAATCCATTGCCATCCCTAGTTATGGGCGGCAAAGCCATAAATACAAAAATAAAAAAATTTAGGAGCCGAAATGAATAAAATTTAAAGCATACAAATAATTTTATAATTTTTGTAAAGGGTATCGATATTTACACCTACAAATATGATTTACACACCTATTTTTTATTAATAATTTTAATTATAAAATTTTCCATACATAAAACGACTAATATGAACAAATTATTTTAATTAAAACTCAATCAAATATTATTTACACCCAATAATTACACACATCTTATCTTAAATGTATATTAAACCCTTGCGCTTTTTTTTTTTTTTTCAAAAAGCTTATGATAATTAAACCCTAATTCTATTATAAAGTCAATTTATTTATTCTTACATAACTATTTGAAATGACTAAAGATTTAGACACCTATGGTGTGAAATTAGCATTAACTTAATTGGATATAAGAGGCCATGACTTGACCTTCACTGTTTCGAAATACAACCATAAAGCTAACCAAAATTTCCTCTAGAACAAAATGCATTAGGGTTTTCTTTCGAAATGAAATACGCTATGGCCTATAGGTATATTTGTTACCTATTTAAATACTCTATGACCTATATATATAGTATTAGACAGTTAAAATATATTAAAATAATATAATACAATAATGTTGGGTGTCTAATACATTGGACATTGTATTATCTATCACAAAATAATTGGTAGTATTAGGCTCTATCGGGCTAAGCCTTTGACTTTTTCTATGTTATTTATTTATTTATTTCTTTTTCTTCTCGACAAATATCTAACACCTTACTCTTTTTATCTTCTCTTTATTTTTATATTTCTTTTCTTCCTTTCATTTTTTTCTAAATTTTTTCTATCCCCTTTGCTCTTTTTTCTTAGATGTACAACACATGCCACCAAAACTCTTTATCTTTATTTTTTTTTTGTTTCGCCTTATTTTAAAAAAGCAAAAATTTTAAAGAAAATATGGAATTTTAATAGGAGTTAAATATGGGATTTTGACAAAAAAAGAAAGTGTGTTATGCTCTTAACTTTGTTATAATTTTTATTATATTGTAAATATTTATTTTATTTATAATAATATTATTTATCGTAAAGGGTATCGATAATTTACACCTACAAATATGATTTACACACCTATTTTTTATTAATAATTTTAATTATAAAAATTTCCATACATAAAACGACTAATATGAACAAATTATTTTAATTAAAACTCAATCAAATATTATTTACACCCAATAATTACACACATCTTATCTTAAATGTATATTAAACCCTTGCGTTTTTTTTTTTTTTTTTTCAAAAAGCTTATGATAATTAAACCATAATTCTATTATAAAGTCAATTTATTTATTCTTACATAACTATTTGAAATGACTAAAGATTTAGACACCTATGGTGTGAAATTAGCTCTAACTTAATTGGATATAAGAGGCCATGACTTGACCTTCACTGTTTCGAAATATAACCATAAAGCCAACCAAAATTTCCTCCAGAACAAAATGCATTAGGATTTTCTTTCGAAATGAAATACGCTATGACCTATAGGTATATTTGTTACCTATTTAAATACTCTATGACCTATATATATAGTATTAGACAGTTAAAATATATTAAAATAATATAATACAACAATGTTGGGTGTCTAATACATTGAACATTGTATTATCTATCACAAAATAATTGATAGTATTAGGCTCTATTGGACTAAGCCTTTGACTTTTTCTATGTTATTTATTTATTTATTTCTTTTTTTTCTCGACAAATATCTAACACCTTACTCTTTTTATCTTCTCTTTATTTTTATATTTCTTTTCTTCCTTTCATTTTTTTCTAAATTTTTTCTATCCCCTTTGCTCTTTTTTCTTAGATGTACAACACATGCCACCAAAACTCTTTATCTTGATTTTTTTTTTTGTTTCGCCTTATTTTAAAAAAGCAAAAATTTTAAAGAAAATATGGAATTTTAATAGGAGTTAAATATGGGATTTTGACAAAAAAAGAAAGTGTGTTATGCTCTTAACTTTGTTATAATTTTTATTATATTGGAAATATTTATTTTATTTATAATAATATTATTTATCGTATTTTTAGTAATTTATTCAAATATTTTTATCAATAAAAATACAAATGTATTTGTTCAAGTTAAGGATATTTAAAATAAATTATTAATTTTTTAAACAAAATATTATATTCTTTTTTATTAACAAAATATAATGTCATACAATTCTAATATAATACAGTATATCATCAAATATAGATTTGTATTAAAAATAATATACTTCAATATAGTACAGTCTAATCCAATGTGATCCAATACAACGTACCAAACGGAATCTATACGAGAACAAAATACACTAGATGATTAAAACCAAGTACTCAAAACTCATTGCTTTGAACCTGATTCCAACAATATGAAAAAATGAAATCAATAATAAATTTATGGACTTTGAAAATAAAATACCTTGCATATAATTATATAAATGTCTGACATTTTTCAATAAAGCTAAATTGAAACTCTACGTGATCAACAATTGATTCCCCTTTTATATTAATTTTTTAAAAAATATAATTAATTGAGTGTATTAATATATTTTTAAGAGGGTTTACAATTAAACTGTGCAAAAACAAGGGAATTAATTTTAATAAGGGTAATATGGACATTAAATTGGGTGCTTATGTTTATGATTTAATTTTCAAATTTTAGATATGACTATACTTATAAAATAAGTGTTTAAATCATATTTATATGTGGCAATACCTGTACCGTTTTGTAAATTTTTTTATCAAAATTTTACAACTTTTTTTTGTAGGGAAGCCCCCTCTTAACCTCCTTCCACCCCTGTGTACGGGGTTATGTATGGGTGATTTAATATTTTATAGATTTTAATTTAATGATTCAAATAAGAGCAAATTATAATAATTTACACTTAATAATAATGACTTGCTTTGTTTTGTTTATTGTTTTTCTGATTTTTGTTTTGGTTTTTATTATTTTAATGAAAGTTAAATTAATTAATAATTATTTATTGAAGGGTAAAAATGTACTTTTCCCTCTTCCGTTTCCGGTTAATGGCGGTCAACCTTTAGTTAACGGTTTGAGGGTATATTGGTGTTATTATGATATTTTGTCTGATTTTAGTGTAATTATATATATAATTAGGATAGTTAATGTAATTTTGCCCTTCAAATAAATTAGTAGTTTTGATAATAAAAACTATATAAAAAAAAAAAGAGAGAGTAGTATTTCAAATAATAATAATAATAATAATAGATGATAAATCTCATTTACAATTAAAAAATTTAGTCGTACAATAATGAAAATGATTATAAAAAAATAAATTGAAAATAGGTGATAGTAATTTATTTATTATACTGTGTATTTATGAATTTACTATTTAGTATCTAAATTTGGTGTCTAAATAATATAATATCGTTATAATCCATTCTTAAATAAATAGATTAGAGCGATGCCACATCATTTGAGCATTAAATTTGAATATCAAATTTGGACAAAGTAGCATTATTGTTTTTTTATTATTTATTTTTATTATAAATTTAGAAACTAGGGAGATGATATGATTCTAATTAACGATCTCATTAGTATGTAATATGAACTTTCATCAATAGAGTTTTAGGTTTATTAATGTCAATATTTAACAACAAATTTAATAAATCTAAATGAAAAAAAAAGAAAAGAAAAAAGCATAGAAACAAAAATCTCTTAAAAGACTCCCTACAAAAATTTTATTATTGATTTGTTAATGATTTTTTTTTTTCTAAAATATAATGAAAAAAATAATTTTTTTTGAAGAAAAATGAAAAAAAATTTTAAGTTGGAGAGAGTCTCCTATAAAAATGGATCCATAAGTATAACAATCATGATTATAACTAATATAATAATAAAAAATAGATTTTATATATGAGACACAATTTTTATTAGACAAATTTATACTTGATACAAAATCAAAGCTTATTTTTTTTTGATTGGTTAATTAAAAACATTTTGAGTCATAGAAAGTCTCCAATAAAACACATCCATCAAATATTTCAAACATTGTACTAGGTTTGTCACCTATCAAATAAATCATTGTCGCATTAATTATGATTAGAAAAAAAATCAATCAAGATTATAATTATAAATTTTTATTGGATGAATCTAAAAAATCACATCGTATTGTTCTGAATTTTAAATACATCAAAATGATTAATATGTTGATTAATAATAGATTTCGTTTTCTTACAAATAACCAATCACATTCAAAATGTTTTTCTAGTAAATCTAATAATTAACACATAATTAATTACTTATAGAGTTATAGTTGACCAAACCTAACATTCTCAAAAATAAAAAATAAAAAATAAAAAATATCATGTACATATATATACGGTATACAATTGATATGCACGAGGACACAAATACGTATAAATATTGACTTACCATACAAAATCCAAAATTTTACAGCAACTTGGGTGAATATTACTAAGTATTATTATTATTTTTTTCTCTCTTCTTCTTCTCTTCTCATTTTTCGTTGTGTTGTCTTGTGTTGAAAACTCTCTTCTTCTTCTTCTTCTTCTTCTTCTTCTTCTTTACATTTGTAGGGTTTCTTATTATTAAGATCCACTAGACAATGCACAATTTTGGTTGGTTTAATCGTTCTCGCTAAATCGAATTAGGGTTTTTTTTTTTTTATTTTTAATTTTCTGGGTTTCAATTTAGGGCAAAGTTTTTGACCCATCAAAATTTACCATCAAAGTCACTGCATTTGTTCGAGTTTTAGGGTTTTGAGATTTGATAGAGTCCAGAAGTTGCAGAAAAATCTCTCTTTGGGTCAGATCAGAGTTTCGATTTCGTGGGTTTTTACGATTTTGAGGTTTTTTTTTTGGTTCTGGGTGGGGTTTTTGGTGGGCCTGTTTGATTCGTTGACTTCTGGATTAAGTTGGTGATCAGGATTGGCTGAGATTGATTGGTGTTGGATTCAATTTTGAGTTGCATGTGGAGGATTGTGTAGTTTTGGGATCAAAGTTTAGTGCTTTTAGTTACTTAATTCAACTCAAGTCTATGTGATTGGAAATTTAGGGTTTTGGTTTTGTGATAATTGAGGGGATTTTTTGTGGGGGTTTTTAACTGTATTTGGCGACCTTTGCATGTGTAAACATTAAGGGGTCCTCTGCTCAGTTGTGGAGGATCCCTACTTCTATAACCAAAAATTGGAACTTTAAAAGTATTGGTTTTGGAGATTTTGTGAGTTGGAGAAGTTCTTTGATTGGCTGAATTTGAGTTTTCTTTTTTGTTGGAAATAAAGATCAAGTGTGGTTGCGTTGAAATTTGTATTTGGTGGATTTGATATTCATATCTGTGCGTGTTGGTATTTATATAAATCTGTATGGAAATGTTTGGTTCTGGTCCAGAAACTGGACATGAAAACAGTGGGGCGGTGGGTTCAGCTTTGATTCCGGTCCGTTTTGTTTGGCCTTATGGAGGAAGAAGGGTGTTTCTCAGCGGCTCTTTCACTAGGTAAGTGAATGAAGTGAAACTCTTTTGATTCGATGTAATTCCTTGGTTTAAGTGTTCAATGATTGTGAATGTGTGTGATAAGTTGTTCAGATGTTAGCTAATTGATATTGTGTTGTTTTTGTTTGCTTTGAGGAATTTTTGATGTTCAGAACGAAAATGCGATATGTGTTTTAATTTTAAGCTTTTAATGTATGCACAGGTGGTCGGAACCTATGCTGATGTCACCAATTGAAGGGTGTCCTGATGTCTTTCAAATTATTTGCAGATTGACGCCAGGATTTCACCAGGTTAATTAATTGTTGTCTTCATGGACTAAACTGAAGTCAACAAAGCTTTATTTTGAGCTCCTTTATTTTTAGTTTGTTTTAATTGGTTATATTGCAAATGAAGAGTACTAGAATGCATAACATGAATGCCCATTGTGTTGTTTTTTTATTTTTTATTTTTTTATTTTATTTTCTGTCAGCTTTCTGATTATGTATTGACAAGATGAGTATGTTTCTAATGCTGATGAAATTAATGTTCATATGTTTATTTACTTTTACATACAGTATAAATTCTTTGTTGATGAAGAGTGGCGGCATGATGAGCATCAACCCTTTGTAACTGGGGATTATGGGGTAGTGAATAATGTATTTATAGCTAGGGAACAAGATGTGGTTCCTACCATTAACCATGACGTACCTGACATGGAGGTAGATGATGACATTATGCGCCCGGTAAGAGACTGTTTCATGCTAAATGATTTAATTGTTGGCTGGTACAGAAACCAATAAATCTCGTCATTTTCATGTCTTTGTGCCAGGACTTACTTGTTAAAAGTGGTGCGCTATTTCCAATATTCATATAGGGGCATATAGGGTTGTGATATTTTTAAGATTATGCATATCTATGATAGACTATGCAGAGGAATTGGACTCAAAATTGTCACAAATCTAAAAGTTATATATATGAGCATGTATATGCATCTGTTCATGAAGGGAGCTGATTTTTTTATGCAATGATAAAATTCTAGGGTGCCAAGCAAAAATGCTCATATTTCAACTTGAAGAGTTCTTGGTTGGTGCTAAGTGATGGATGTTTAGACTGCATTATATGCTTTGACAATAGGGATGCTAATTAACTTTTTATATTTATTTTTATTTATTTAGTTCACTAGACCTCGAAAATAGAGATAACTTCCAAATTTATGAAATTGAGAGAGATGAATTTGATACTTAGCTTTATGATTAAAAAGAAAATGAAGTTTATATCAAAAAGAAGAAAAAGAAAATGAAGTTGATATTTAGCTGCTGAGTTTTAAATATTAGTATTGTTTTCGTTCTTATGAAGAGACCTATTTTTCTGTTTTAATTTGATATTAGACACATAAAATTGATTATTTGTAAAGGAATATAATAACGATATGATGGAGTTTTGTTGCAATTGCTATTATTATATTGCTCCTTGTTTTTCTCGTACACATTGGGTCATGATGTCTGCTGGCACTTTGCAGGAAGCTGTTATGCAAATCCCAGAGGCTGATTTGGTGGTTTCTCGTCAACGGATCTCTCTATTCTTGTCCACACATATAGCATATGAGTTGCTTCCGGATTCGGGCAAGGTTTGAATGCTTTACCCTCTTTATGGTTTGCTTATTCCTTTTGTTGCTGGATTTGAAACCACCTCCTCCAACTCCACACCTACCCCGACCTTGAACCCCACAACCCAGAACCACTTTCTCCCCCTTCCTTTTAAGATGAGGTTAACCACTGTCTGTTTGTGTCTAATGTGACAGGTCATTGCTTTGGATGTTAATTTACCAGTGAAGCAAGCATTTCATATTCTCCACGAACAGGTGAATCTCTATTATCCAGACATATGCCTATGGAGTGTGGACAACCACCCACCAGCCACCAATAAATATTTTTAATATGACCGCGTGATTCCCTTTTTTGATTGGAACTAATTTTTTTTAAAGATAATTTACCACGTAGTTTATCAGGATATATTAATTCCTTTTGTTGGATTCTGATATGTATACGTATTGCTTGTTGTAAGCACAAATGTGCTTCTTTTCTGATTCAAGTTACTTACAGGGAATCCCTGTGGCTCCTCTGTGGGATTTTTGCAAGGGCCAGTTTGTTGGAGTTCTTACTGCATTGGACTTCATCTTGATTATGAGAGAGGTTTGATCATAATACGATTTCATCATCTTCTTCATCATTATTACTATTTTGATAAGAAACAAGGTCCAGAATAAAGTATTTTGTTGTTATTATCTGCAATGCCATACTTTTGAGGCAAGCTAGATTTGTAATTCAGAAAAAAGTTGTGCAATGCATACATCGCAACAGATCATTTGGTTGATGTTGAAAAGTCGTTGATGTTTGCATTGCTTTAAAGGTTTTAGGATTTATAATGTTAGACAAAATACAGTCTCAAAAAGACACCCTAGCTAAATGCGCATATATTCCAGTACGGAATGAAATTAAAAATGCTGTTTTTATCTTGTATGACTCATCTGCAGGTTCAAATACATATGGTTTTTATTTGGTAAGGGGTGAATGGTTAGCGAAACTATTTTAGATTGACACTTGCAAAAACCGTATTTGCTAAATCTACTTGGACAGAATAAAAGGGTGATATCTTTCCACCTGTTCCTTTTCTTGTGTGGATGTCATGCCTGAACGGGGAAGTTTATTTTTTGTTCTATATGTTTTTCCTCCTCATTTCTCTTTTGGAATGCACTGAAATTCACACACTGACTTATTCCTACACGTGTACACAAACATGCACACATAAAACTTGCCACATACTACTACCTGCATTTGTAAGTTGTAATCACAAGTGCATTCCTTGACTTGGTGTAACATTGTAATTTGTTAAATTTCAGTTGGGGACTAATGGATCAAATCTGACGGAAGAAGAATTGGAGACACATACCATATCAGCTTGGAAAGATGGGAAATCAGAGCTTAATCGACAAATTGATGGCAACGGTATACCGCATCCTAGACATCTTGCCCATGTGAGTGCTTCATCTGATGCCTTGCAGAAATTTTTTGGCATGCAAATGAATCTGTAGTCTTTGTATTTTGCTTATTTCTGCATTTGATTGTGTGGATAATTTGGAAGGTGGTAAATACCGTTTTATTGACTGGATGATTTGCTTTATGTGAATACATGACACATTTTAATGTGAAATTTTCATTTGCTAAAGTTAATACATCGAAGTAAATTTTTCATATATGTACATGCTTGTGCAAAGTCCTTAAAGCTCCCTATCAACTGAGGTATTCTTTGGTTGTTCAAAACTTGTTTGCTGGTAATCTTCATTATGTATGAAGTTCCTTATCGGATACTCCTGCTAGTGATCTGTTATATAACTTCAATTTTAGCTAAGTGAGCTTTTGGTTTGATGTTTGGATATTTTCAATCCCTAGTTCACTACTGCAATATTTATGACTTCTTTGATATGCAGGCTGGGCCTTACGATTCTTTAAAAGATGTTGCTTTGAAAATTTTGCAACGCAAGGTGGCTACTATTCCCATTATCAATCCAAGCTCACAGGATGGTTCATTTCCGCAGCTTCTACATCTCGCTTCCCTTTCTGGAATATTGAAATGTAAGCTTTTTTTTTTTTTTCATTTGATAGTTGGCGGAATATGTTTCATTGCTAACCTAAACCTGACTTCAGGTATATGCCGGCATTTTAAACATTCTTCTAGCTCATTGCCTGTTCTTCAACACCCAATATCTTCAATTCGGTTGGGCACATGGGTTCCACAAATTGGGGAATCAAATGGTCGGCCATTTGCAATGTTGAGACCAAATGCTTCGCTTGGTTCTGCCTTAGCTCTGTTAGTTCAAGGTGATTTATCTCTCTTTCTTTGTGATGTTAAGGGATATGTCAATGCATTAAGACTCAAACTTGTTGCTTCTAATCTACAATTGTCCTTATGATACTTTATCAATATGAAGGGGATTCTTTCTCATGTTCCCATTAGGATTTAATTATATGATATTATGATGAAAATTTGTTGCAGCTGGGATTCTTTGTTCAATTTCTTCAATCTGGAACTGTATCTATTTTATTTATTTATTTATTTATTTTTTATTTTTTTCACTTTTTGATTACAAATCGATTTTTATGCCATACGAGTAGCTAGTTTAATCTACATGTGTCATGATCTCCTTATCTTTGCCATCACACCTTTCGCAGCTGAAGTCAGTTCGATACCAGTAGTAGATGATAATGACTCGTTGATGGATATATATTCTCGAAGGTAATCTTTTTCTATCCTCTTTTGTCTTCAAGTGTTCATAATTCAAAAGAGTTTAACAAATTGTTGCGTTGACTAAATGTTTCATGTGCATGCTATATCATGACAGTGATATCACTGCTTTGGCAAAAGATAAAGCGTATGCTCAGATTCGTCTTGATGAAATGAGTCTTCATCAGGTAATTGCTATTGTATCTTGATGTCTCCATTGCTTTGGGGATTATTCTGATGACTCCATCACTTTATGTGTATCAATTTTAAAATAATGAAGTAGCTAAAATCAGTCCTTGGAAATGGATTATGAATCACTTTATATAGTGAATTAAAAGATGCTTTATTATTAGCTGATGGTAAGAAGCAAACTATTTTGATCCTGAAGTCATTTGGCTACCAACTATAGCAACCTATGTAGATTTTTGCATCTAGTAAAGGTATTTCCGACACTTTTGCTTGGTATCATTAGTCTTATTTTCTTTATATGACTGTTCTTGTCCGTGTTAGCATCACCTAATAATTCAGATTGAATATCATTGTGCTTGATATTTTGCTCCTTAGGTACTTCAGTGTGCTTATCTTCTTTCTCTACTCTTGTAGGCATTGCAACTGGGCCAAGATGCAAATTCTCCGTTTGGCTTCAATGGACAGAGATGTCAAATGTGTTTGCGATCTGATCCTTTGCACAAAGTGATGGAACGGTTAGCAAATCCAGGTACTTTTATCCCTCCATTTTTGTTTATGTTTTACTGTAAAGTAACTAAACAGCACTTATGGATGAATTCACTAAATTTTTCTATTTTACTAGAGTTTTATACATGTAGTTTCATCAAATTGTTTTGATTCTTGTATTTCAGGGGTCAGGAGACTCGTCATTGTGGAGGCTGGCAGCAAGCGCGTGGAAGGTATCATCTCACTGAGTGATGTGTTTAAGTTCTTGCTTGGTGTTTAGCTGTAATGGCATGAAGGGTTTGCTGTGTGATGGCTCCGGAGAAAAACTTAAATTCATTTCATTACTCCCTTTTATCTCCCTGACAATGCCTCCCAGCCTTGCATGGTGAACGGGGTCTGTCTGAGATTGGATGATGGTGGGCTGTACACGAGTATGTGTCCGAGCCCTGCCCTTTTTTTAGGATAGAAATTTCAAAGAGCAAAAAAGAAGAATTTGTAAATTGTGAGAATTCAATTTGTTTTTCACCTTTTCAATTTATAACCCGATTATTATCTTCTTGACGGTGCTGCTGCTGCTGCTGCCGCCGGAGCAGCTAGCTGAAATGCTTGTGTCTAGTTGCTGCTAACAGAAAAATGAGGCACACAAAGAAGGGGGTAAAAAAAAAACTGTATTATGTAAGCACCCAATGGCCTTGGTGGGCTGTGTAGAAAGTGGTGGGTAATTCAATTTTTAGTTTTCTGATCACTGTTTATTGTTCTCAGTCCAAAATGAAATTTTTTTTTTTGGAAGGATCTCTATTGAAACCTTTTGTTGTTGCAGGGTTGTTGTCCAGCTTTTTATGGGGTACATCATGGTCTCACTAGTTTCATAACCTTTTTTTTTTGGAAGTATTTCTCTAGTTTCATTACATGAAAGTTAATTTGCTGCTTTTAAATTCAATCAAAAAGGGATTTGGTGTGACAAATTTTTGATGATAAAAGCAATCTACGCTCACCGGTAAAAGGTACCGACAAATATACGCCAAAACTATAAACGTTACGCTTCTCATTGCAAACTTATGTTTCCATGCAACTCTGTTTAGGGGAAAGAATTCTACTTTCATCCAAGTGGTTTTGCAACTGACAAGATTTTTGAACCAATATAGTAAATGACATTCATTTAGTCTTGCAGATTTTAGTTTCTGTTTTAATCATGGAAAATTGCCTTGTTGAGTAATGAAGCTCCTCTCGATCCAATCGAGAACCCTAATATCGCAAGTGCAAGTAGTCGTTTGTTGCTGTCTTTGAGTTCTTTAGCACAGAAGTTACAGATAGGATTAAGTTTGAAACTTAACCATTTTTCATCAAAATTTTTTGTTTCTTCTTCCTTTTTTGTATGCTTGATTGTTATAGAGCACGAACTCATCATGATCTAATTAAAACAATGAAAAATAATGTTGTTTTCAATCTATTTAACTATGGGATTTGAAGGACAATTAAGAACATATAAAGGTAAATAAATATCGATCCTTTATACATATAAAACTAAGTAGAATATATATAAAGTCTTTTGTTTACATGAGAAAAAAAAAAAAGAGAAAAAGATTGATTGTTAAAATTTCATTAAGAGTTGGTAAAACATCATGTAAACCCTATTGGTTTTGAGATCCGTTAAATTTATCAAAAGTTTTTCCTTAGTAGAGAGATTTCTATCTATGTTTTGAACGGTGTAGATGCTTTTGTATTTATGACGCGTTTAGTAATAAAGAATGCTAATGAAAAAAATAATAATTGCGTTCTTGTATTCATTATCAATCCTTGCGGCAATTAACAAAAGAGATTATGATTTATTCCACACCAAGCCTTATACGGCCTCTTATTAAAATCCATATAGGCTTTCACCGGTATGGATATCATTGCCTGCCATTAAACGCCCTCGTCGAGAGGTTGTCCACCTCTTTTGATTGATATACATGATAGTTACACCGAGTGACTTCTCTCGATTGAGTTGAGGCCCAGGGGGCATGGATAGTGCTGGACCTGGTGGGCCGGGCAGATGATGTGCTTGGCCGTGCCCTCAGATGATGTCTTCCATCAAAAGCTGTGGTCGAAAAGTTGTCGACCTCTCTTAATCGAGAGGGATGAGGTTCAGGAGAAAAGGCCCAGGGGGGATGGGTGGTGCTGGACCTGGTGGACGGGGCAGATGACGTGCTTTGCCTTGTATGGCGGTCCTGACTGCGGTGGTTTGAGCCCTGACTCCTAACCTATTAATTAGCATCCACAAATCCATCAAATGCATACACTGTATTTAACTTTGAAACATGTTAATTAGATACATAGGAACATAAAAATTTAGAAAAGAATGCAGAATTACGAAATTCGATCAGGATCTCTCACCCAATAGATGAGTACCAATGACAAATGAACATCCATCCATTCTAGTGCTCTTTGAGAGGAACTATGTTGAGAGGAACTAGAATATGTCATGCTCTTTAAATGGATTTGTGATGTATTTGTGCTTAGTTTTGCAGGTTTCTGGAATTGAAGGTTGAACAACAGAGTTTGAAGATAAGAATATAATTTGGATAAGTAAGTTGTAATAGACTCTATATATAAAGGAAATGAATAGTAGAATTCAACTAGACTAAGAGTTTGTTTGGTTGGGTTTTTGAAAAACTTCTATCGGTAAAAGATCTAATTGTAGTAAATCTATTAGAAATAGATTTTTTGAAAAAAAAAAATTATAGTTGTTTGGTTGGTAGATTTTTTTATTTTTTATTTTTTTAATTTTAAAAAAAAGTCTATTTGGAGAAACATCTCCCCATGAGCTTTTGCCTAGTAGAGGTATAAACTCAACTAGTCTCTACTCAGTTTAAAATAGACAATCTCAAAAACCCAATCAAACAATTCTGAAAAATTTAAATAGACGTTTATAAACCTTTTGAGACATCAGAAAACTCAACCAAACAAGCATTAAAGACTCTAAACTAATGACTCTTGAGGAAATATTATTCCCAACGTATGACATATACTAACTATTATAGATATGGGAATGGGATAACGTTCTCCCCCGAATGTTTCCTTATCCAATCCAACTACTGTACGAATCTTTAAGATAACAAGTCATTTTCTCAAGATTTTTTTATAGCTATGATGACGAGAATTTTTTATTATTATTTTTTTTTCAACGGTGACTTTGTCAATTCTGTTCAAATGTTGCAATCAAAGGTTCAAAACAAATTCCGAGATGGGGTTATTAAATCATATAATTAGGTAGAAAATATAAATCAATAAAGTCTTCTCTTGCATCCAAGTATGATTCAGGTGCGGGATTGCAATGTTTTTTCATTTAGGATCTCGTCTATGTAATATTACAAATCGAATCCCTTACAAAAAAAAAATAAAAATAAAAAATGCACGAAATCCTGTGCTTAATCCTGTGTATATGTATACATATAAAGGGATTATCAAGTGTGAGATTTTCCAAACCTTTTTCATTTGCGAACCCGTCTTTATAACATTAAAAAGTCAAATGTACCGTCCATTTAATGTATATGGTTGGTAAGTGGTTTGGGTTTAATAATTAAAAGCCTGAAATAGGGTTGGGTTTTTATAAATTACCGTGCGATTAGAGTCTGATCAGAATCCACCGGAACCCGCATAATAATTTTAAAAATATTAATAAACGTTTTTCAAAGAAAAATGTGTTAACTCAAGTGTCAGAATTAAATTTAATAAAATATAATTTTTTTCAATTAATCAAGCATTAAAAATATCAATTAAAGATTATAATAAAAAGCTTTTGAGTTCAGAGTCTTTTGAGGTTGGAATTTAGAAACCAACGAAAACAATAAACAATTTTTTTTTTTTTGGTTGACAAAATTAAAAGGTAAAATATTAAAACAATAAAATAAGATGTTTAATATTGTAAAATGTTTTATTTCGAATATGATTTATTTATAGTTAAATGTTTAAGTTTATTTCAAGAGGTGCATGTAGAGCTGGTTGGTAAGTCAAGAGCAAAACTTTTTTAGTTTTGGTAATTTGCAAAGGGCCCAAATCCGACACAACCTGTTGAGACTTTGGTCTTAAGGGCTAGGCTTTATACTTAATCTGATATTGTAAATCCGGTCCGGTCAGGTCCGTACAGTTATTGAACCGAACCCAAACCCAAACCCAAAGTCTGATAGATCCCAAAATTCAGGCTGGGCTAGCCCGGACCGGCCCATTTGATACCTCTAAATTCCATACACATACATACATATATTAACAACAATCTTTTTAGCATATACCCTACACAATTTGGTGTACATAAATTCTTCTCCAAAGTCCAAACTCCAAAGGTTGGCATTATTCATAATTTGTTAACAAAAATAATAATCTATTGAACGTTGTATCAATTTTAAAATAATGAAGTAGCAAAAATCAGTTCTTGGAAGTTGGAAATGGATTATGAATCACTTTATATAGTGAATTAAAAGATGCTCTATTATTAGCTTATGGTAAGAAGCAAACTATTTTGATCCCGAAGTCGTTTGGCTACCAACTATAGCAACCTATGTAGATTTTTGCATCTAGTAAAGGTATTTCCGACACTTTTGCTTGGTATCATTAGTCTTATTTTCTTTATATGACTGTTCTTGTCTGTGTTAGCATCACCTAATAATTCAGATTGAATATCATTGTGCTTGATATTTTGCTCCTTAGGTACTTCAGTGTGCTTATCTTCTTTCTCTACTCTTGTAGGCATTGCAACTGGGCCAAGATGCAAATTCTCCGTTTGGCTTCAATGGACAGAGATGTCAAATGTGTTTGCGATCTGATCCTTTGCACAAAGTGATGGAGCGGTTAGCAAATCCAGGTACTTTTATCCCTCCATTTTTGTTTATGTGTTTTACTGTAAAGTAACTAAACAGCACTTATGGATGAATTCACTAAATTTTTCTATTTTACTAGAGTTTTATACATGTAGTTTCATCAAATTGTTTTGATTCTTGTATTTCAGGGGTCAGGAGACTTGTCATTGTGGAGGCTGGCAGCAAGCGCGTGGAAGGTATCATCTCACTGAGTGATGTGTTTAAGTTCTTGCTTGGTGTTTAGCTGTAATGGCATGAAGGGTTTGCTGTGTGATGGCTCCGGAGAAAAACTTAAATTCATTTCATTACTCCCTTTTATCTCCCTGACAATGCCTCCCAACCTTGCATGGTGAACGGGGTCTGTCTGAGATTGGATGATGGTGGGCTGTACACGAGTATGTGTCCGGGCCCTGCCCGTTTTTTAGGATAGAAATTTCAAAGAGCAAAAAAGAAGAATTTGTAAATTGTGAGAATTCAATTTGTTTTTCACCTTTTCAATTTATAACCCGATTATTATCTTCTTGACGGTGCTGCTGCTGCTGCTGCTGCCGGAGCAGCTAGCTGAAATGCTTGTGTCTAGTTGCTGCTAACAGAAAAATGAGGCACAGAAAGAAGGGGGTAAAAAAAAAACTGTATTAGGTAAGCACCCAATGGCCTTGGTGGGCTGTGTAGAAAGTGGTGGGTAATTCAATTTTTAGTTTTCTGATCACTGTTTATTGTTCTCAGTCCAAAATGAAAAATTTTTTTTGGAAGGATCTCTATTGAAACCTTTTGTTGTTGCAGGGTTGTTGTCCAGCTTTTTATGGGGTACATCATGGTTTCACTAGTTTCATTACTTTTTTTTTTTGGAAGTATTTCTCTAGTTTCATTACATGAAAGTTAATTTGCTGCTTTTAAATTCAATCAAAAAGGGATTTGGTGTGACAAATTTTTGATGATACAAAAGGAATGCTATACACCAAAACTATAAGCATTGCACTTCTCATTGAAAACTTTTTATGTAACTCAGTCCAGGTGAAAGAATTCCACTTCATCCAAGTATTTTTTGCATCTTTTAACTGACAAGATTTTCAAACCAATGTGGTAAATGACACTCATTTAGTCTCGTAGATATACAACAGCATCAGCTATCTCCATTGCGATTTTAGCCTATGTTTTTGAATTATTAAATAAATATCGATCCTTTATACATATAAAACTAAGTAGAATATATATCAAGTCTTTTGTTTACTTGAGAAAAAAAAAAAATAATAATAGTAGGAGAAAAAGATTGATTGTTAAAATTTCATTAGTCTCCATTAAGAGTTGGTAAAACATCATGTAAACTCTATTGGTTTCGAGATCCGTTAAATTTATCAAAAGGTCTTCCTTACTAATTGAGAGATTTCTATCTATTTTCTAAACCGTACAAATATTATTGTATTTATGGTGTGTTTAGTAGCAAGGAATGCTAATGATTGAATTTTAGTTCGAAAGCAACAACCACAAAAAGGCAATTAACAAAAGAGAATTGTAATTACAACACACCAACAAACATAACAATGGCACATCAAATATTCCTTGACCAGAGATTATTGCACACCAAGCCTTATACGACCTCACGAACCGGGTTGATTAAAATCTACCTAGGCTTATACTAGAGTGGAACCGAGCCATCAAACGCCATGGTTGAGAAGTTTTCCGCCTCACTTGATCGACGTACATGATCTATAGGCCGGGAGACCGGCTTGCGGACAGAAGTTGAGGGGGCATGGGTGGTGCTGGACCTAGAAAATGTATCTCTTCCATCATAAGCCAGGTTTGAGAAGTTGTCCACCTCTTTTGATTGATGTCTAGGCTGGGAGACCTCTCTTAATTGAGATGGATGAGGTTTAGGAGGGGAGACCGGCTTGGCTGGCTTCCAGACAGGAGTTAAGGGGGCATGGGTGGTTCTGGACCTGGTGGACGGGTCAGATGACGTGTTTGGCCATGTATGGTGGTCCTGACGGTGGTGGTTTGGTATCTCATTATTTCTCCGGTGTCCATAATGTTGGTCCTGAGGCCTATTGTTAAATTTAACCTATTAATTAACATCCACAAATCCATCAAATGCATACACTATATATAACTATGAAACATATTATATATATATATATATATAGGAACATAAAAACAAGAAAAGAATGCAGAATTAATACTAAAAAATAGAATTTCCGTAATTCAGGATCCTGCACCTGAAAATTTCCATATATATATACATGATACATATAAAAGCTATAGCATTAAATATAACTTTTACAAAGTTTGTTTATGATAATTCATATGTAAGATGAATTGAAACAGATTGATTGTTAATATTTTAAGATAGCAATTAAAACTTAGACTTACATGGAGATATACGAAAAAGAAGATGATGATACCGACAACTACGATCATTTTCCTGTAAAATGGCCAATTTTATTCAGGTTTGAGCAGATATTGAAACAAACAAAACGCAACATTTACTTTGTTTCCTGTAATAATATATATCGGTTAAGTCTTCACCTGCAAGGCATGAATCATTCAAAGTCGTCTCTGGTGAGGCAACTTGCAAATATTAATTATAAGCACATACATACATACATACATTATTTATTATCAGTTTATCACTACCAATAAAAGCAAATAATTGATCATTCATTATCATTTATACAAACATATAAAATTAAAGTAGTAATATAATTGATTAGGTACAATATTAATTAATCAGCAGAAAGATACCAAGGCAACATCAATCATCATTGACCTATCTTCATATGAACTTGGAAATTGCTCCATTGTCCATCTCCAACAATTACAGGATCTATTGTCTCATTAAACCTGTTGTTTTCATTATACTTGTTCACATAATTCAACAACCAATAATCATCCCCGGTTTCATGACCGGAAATCTTTAATATTCTCTTTCCGGTCAAAATCACAAATAACAATTCACCAAAACTATAAACATCGCATTTCTCATTTACAATATCTGGGCAGATGTGCTCAGGCGCAACATGCCCGTTCTTGCACCTTGGCATTGCATCGTTAATGTGAGTTTCGCCTTTTAGAATTGACTCGGCTAGAGAAAAATCAAACAATTTAGCAACACCCCTACAGGGGCTACAGTTCAATACTATTTTCGATGGATTAATATCACTGAAAACAATTGGTCTCAGAAATCCAAAATGGAGATATGCAATTGCATTAGCTATCTCCACTGCAATCTTCAACCTATGTGTCCATAACAAAGGCTCAAAATGAGGTTGACGAGAACTGTGAATATGATCAGCAAGAGTACTATTATACCCTATAAAATCAAAAACCACAATGGGAATTTTAGTCTCTAAACAACATCCAATCAACCTTACAATATTTTTGTGACCGAATTGTGATGCAAATACAATATTTTTTAAAGAAAACTCTTCATTGAAATATTCGAACTTCATAACAGAAATTGGACGATCTTGTAGATGGCCCTGTAAACTGTATAAGCTGGAATATTCCAGCTTATCAACTTTCTGTGCGAATCAAAGTTGTTTTTTGCTGTCTTCAACTCATGATCAAAAGAGAAGTTACAAATAGGATTATATTTACCATTACACTTTCTATCCTTTGTTTATTTCTGATTTTCAGCTTTCGGCTCCTCCTTTGAACAAGGAAACAAAATATGGTAACGAAAACCGCTACAATAATAATTGTAGAAACAACACGGTTCCCAAGGGTAAAGCTAGGATTTCGGTTTTGGAAGGGCCAAGAGAAAAACACATATTCAAGTTAACGCAAGACAAATATAATAATATATAAAAATCAAGTCATTAAAAAATCAAATGTAATAACCTTTAGTCTCATATATAATGATACAACAAATAATAAATAAAATAGATATCAGTTTTATGAATCAAAATGGAACCGATCACCTTTTTAAATCTCTAAAATCAATCGAATATATACTAAGTTTCAATGTGATTTTCCTTTCAATATATAAGATAAAAGAGTTCGTAAGAAAGTCATATTCCGTCTTTTTGTGAAGCCTAATATTTTAATATTAGATGTTGGCGAAGATGAACAAGTTTCTGAGGTTTTAATTATGTTGTAAAATCCATCAATTATCGATGAATTTCTTATTTAAAGATCAAATAATAAAAAAAACGTATCATATAGAATATATGATACACTTTAAAAAACCTTTTAAATATATAAGTGAAACCTTTTAAAATAAAACTAAAGGTTCACGCAAGCGCAAAAATAAATATAATTCATCATAGAATATTAAAAATATCACTGTATCATTACTTAATATATATAAATTACAATTATTTTCACATTTTCTTTGTAATTTAATTTTATTATATTTATGTCAAACGAAATTAACTTATAATAATTTTGAACTAATTTAAATAAATAAACGTTTAAATAACAAACTAGTATAATAAATATAACAAAATCACATAACTAATCTAAGAAAATAACAAATAATAAACTGAAAATAAACCTAAAATATTTATTAATTTATAATCTTGTACTTGAAGGATATATGAACCAAAGAATAAGATGTAGCACTAGGAATAAAACTGCTCAAGTGAAAAAATGAAAAATAGAAGTTAGGTTAGATTAAGATATGATGCATAGGAAATCAAATCCAAAAGCAATATATTTTCTTTTGTATGTAAACTATGAATACATAAAATTAGATGTAAGTGGGATTTTCTTTATAATTTATAATAACAATATTTTTAATTATAAAGTAGCAAGACTAACATTGGTGGTAAAAAATAAATAAGACTAACGGGGCCGCAAAAAACAAGACTGACAGCGGGGGCACATGCTTAATTGGATATACAATATATTATTATACAAACACGGTATAACACGGTATGGCACATAACAATAATTGTTGGGTCGTGCTAAAACACGACTCATTTCATTTAGTGTGTTGGGGCGAGTGTTTAAATAGTGTTAAAAAAAATTTAATTGTAAAATTGTTTTGGGGCCTTAATTTCAGCTGGGGACTTAGGCAACCGCCTGAGGCACCAGCCGCCCTTGATTGCAGTCATAACGAATATGAAGTTATCAAGACTTGAATTCAATACAAACTCATAGATGAGAAGCCTTTTATTTCCTTTCAAGCAGAAACCAAGAAGCCTGACCAAATTTCTGTGTTGAAGCATGGCCATTAAGAGAATCTCATTTTTGATTTCTAGTTCTTGTTCTGAATTGCTAGCCAGCCTCTTAATTGCTAAATCTGTCTGTCTAAAATTCTACCATGTAATCATAGAACATAACTTAAGAATACTTTAATTGCATTCAAAGAATTTTACGTTTACATTCAACAGAAGTTGAATGCTTAATTACTTTGTAAACATCACTAAATCCTCATTGTCCAAGCTTATTATCATCGGAAAAGTCATTTATTGCAATTTTGATAGTACTTAAGTCAAATTGTAAGGATTCCATAGTTTTAGTTTCAACAGCATCTTAACAATAGAAACAAGTAATTAGCACAAATTATATTTATTCAGTATATAAGAGAAAAAAAAAAAAAAAAAATTCTCCAAGTAAACACACTCTTTCCTTTGCTTACTACTGATTTTCAGCTTTCGGCACCTCCTTCAAAAAAAGGGAACAAAATATAGCAATGAAAACCGTGACAATGATAATTGTAGAAACAATATGTTCCCGTACAAACACGACACGGCACGATAATTGTTAGGTCGTGCCAAAACAGGATTCATTTCATTTAGCCTGCTGGCTGAGTATTCAAATTTTTATTAAAATATTTTATTTGTAAAATTGTTTTTGGGGCCTTAATTTTAGTTTGGGCCTTAGGAAATTGCCTAAGTTGCCTAAGGCACCAGCCGCCCGTGACTGCAGTCATACCGAATATGAAGTTATGAAGGTTTGAATTCGGCACAAACTCATAGATGAGAAGCCTTTCACTTCCTTTCAAGTAGAAACCAAGAAGCATGACCAAAGTGGGTGTGAATTCTAAGGTTCTGAGCAATTCTTGGTACATAGTCTACTTTACGGAGAGCTATGAGGAAGTAGAGTTTGAGCACTCTGACTTAAGGCTTCATCAGGACTGGATCGATGGAAAATGGATAGTAGCTTTTCGGGGTTTGAAGTGGTCATTGGTGAAGAGAAAGAGAGAGAGGGGGAGTCGCATTCAGTTCGAACCTGCAGGGGAGGACAAGTATCTAGTTGAGTATGAGAGTTTGAGAACAGATGATAATAAAGAGTTTTTGAGAGAAGAGGTTGATACGCTGCACATAAGACCTCATCCGCCACAAACTAAGATGGTTGATAGTTTCAATTGGCTTGATAAAGTTGATGCAGCGTGTAATGATCGTTGGTGGGTGGGTGTGATTTCTAAGGTTCTGAGCAATTCTAGGTACATAGTCTACTTTAGGGAGAGCTATGAGGTAGAGTTTGAGCACTCTGACTTAAGGCTTCAACAGGACTGGATCGATGGAAAATAGATAGCAGCTTTTCGGATATGGTGTTTATATAATTTTTAATATTTTTCTTGATTTTGATTATATATTGTCGTGCCTTATAGGGTTTGTTTGGTAACTTGAAAAACCTGGACCACCATGTGCTCAATTGTTTGGTAACTCGTACATTTATAGGGCACTACCAAACTGATGATAGTAAGTGATATATCAACTATTTTCTAAACCTGGACCACCATGTGCTCAGTTGTAATTGGTGTAGAGAAAGAGAGAGAGGGAGTCGCATTCAGTTTGAAGAACTTGGCTATGGTTGTTGTAGAAAGCTAATATGTCGCTGCATTGCTGCCTAACTCTTTACATATCCGGTGGTGGTCGTGGCATCCTACTTTTGTGATTACTCTGGATGCGATTAAATTTCAGTAAAGCATTCCTTTAACTCATTTGAGCATATAATGTAAATATTAGTGTCTTTAGAAGGGTCATAGAATTTTATAATATCGTCGTATGTTGAATTGCTTGGATCAACTTACTTTTCTGCATTTCTGCATATCAGAATTGCTATCTCTATAACTTCTGACATTTTTCAAAAAGAAGCATGATCAAATTTCTAAGTTGAAGCCTGGCCACTAAGAGAATCTCATTTTTGAATTCTAGTTCTTGTTATGAGTTGTTAGCCAGCCTCTACATTGCTATAATTCGTCTGTCCGAAAGACTACCTTGTAATTATAGAAAATAAATTTAGAATATCTTGATTGCATTCAAAGAATTCTAAGTTTACAATTCAACGGTAGTTGAATGCTTAATTACTTTGTATACAACATTAAATCCTACTTGTCCAAGCTTATTAATTATCATTAGAAAAGTCATTTGTTGCAACTTTGATAGTACTTAAGTCAAACAACATCTTAACAATAAAGACAAGTAATTAGTACAAATTATCTTTATTCAGCTAATAAGAGAAAAAGAAAAATTCTCAACACAATTTCTTTCCTTTGCTTACCGCTGATTTTCAGCTTTCGGCACCTCCTTCAAAAAAGGGAACAAAATATGGCAACGAAAACCGCTACAATAATTATAGAAACAACACGTTTCCGTACAAGCACGGCACGACACGACACGACACGATAATTGATTGTTATCAGTCAAACTTAACCCCTAATGTTAGTCATACTTAATCGTTGACCAAATTTGACTATCAAAAATTCTAAAATGCCCTTGATAAATCTTACTTTCAGAATATTTATTTATTAGTAGGTGCAAGATTGTACACGTTTTTTCATTTGAGAACATCTTTGTAACATTACAAAGTCGAATGTACAAAAAATATGCGAAATCCCGTGCTTGATCCTATATACATCCATACTAGAGGTGTCTAAAGGGTCAGATTTATCTGGTCCGGTCCTAGTCTGGCCTGTCTTGGCCATTTACATGGTTGGTAACTGGTTTGGGTTTAATAATTACAAGCCCAAAATAGGGTTGGGTTTTTATAAATTGCTGTGTGAGTAGAGTCCGATTTGAATCCGAAAAGCCCGGACCTGCATAATACTTTTTAAAATATTAATAAATGTTTTTCAAAGAAAAATGTGTTAACTCAAGTGTCAGACTTCAATTTAATAAAATATAATTTTTTTTCAAATAAGAGATAAAGAAAAGAAAAACAAACATTCACATCATGACATCAAACATTAAAAATATTAATTAAAGATTATAATAAAAAGCTTATGAGTTCGGAGTCTTCTAACGTTGGAATCTGGAAACCAATGAAAACAATAAACAATAATATATTTTTTTGTTGAAAAAATTATAAGATAAAATGTTAAAACAATAAAATAAGATGATTTCGAATACGTTTTATTTATAATTAAATGTTTAAATCTGATTGGGCCAAGTACAATCAGGCCCAGCCTGTTAAGACTTTGGTCTTCAGGGCTGGGCTTTACACTTAGTCTGATATTACAAATCCGGTCCGGCCAGGTCCGTACAGTTATTGAACCAAACCCAAAATCCGATAGATCCCAACATTTCATGCCGGATTAGCCTGGCCCGGCCCATTTGACACCTCTAAATTCCATACACTTACATATATTAACAACAATCTTTTTAGCATATACCCTATACAATTTGGTGTACATAAATTCTTCTCCAAAGTCCAAAGGTTGGCATTAATCGTAATTTGTTAACAAAAATAATAATGTATTCAACGTTTAATCAGAGCAAATCCCAATAAAAAAATAAAATAAAATGTAGAATTGCTGGTTTGGACATCAGCAGGGCATGAAATCATGTAAATTACCACTATATACGATTTATTTATTTATTTTTAATTTTATTAATTTTGCCATGTTTTCAAATCACTCTGAATTTCTTAGATATAAGCTTTTCTAATTGCTGCAACAGCAATCCAAGGTCTAAAGTAAATAAATGTAAAGCAGAAGACAAGACATACGTAATTAATGAATGCCATTTACCATCAAGTAAATTCATTATATCAATAGACACCGTCAATTCAAAAAATGTAATATTAGCAAACATGGATGTAGATAGAAAAAAATTTAGGAAGTGGGTTAATCCAAAATTTATTTATTTTACTTAAAAATCATAATATTTTGAACTATAACAACCAAACAAATTTTTTCTTTATAACAATCAAATTAATACGATACGAGAAAAGTTTCATTAAAAAGTATCAATGATATACCAAGTTAGGGGGACATAACGAGTCTTACTCTTAAATACATACTAAGCGTAAGAAAAAAAAAAAATGCAAAAAAAATGCATTACATACCCAACAAGATATTATCAAAGTGTTGCACTACGAGGTTTCAAGGCATAAACAATATCAATTATTGATACTATTAGCAAGTTCCCTCTCAATGTAGATGACCATACAATTTGGTCGTGGATTCTTAATTTTTTTTAATTTTGACTTTGGTAATTTAACATTTGTTTATGGACTAATTGCTTAGTTGGGCTTGTTTTTAATGTTAAATTTAGGTTATAGGGCTCATAATATTTAACTTGATTTATTCGGATACAACTATACCCGCACTAATGCACCGGATCCCATCAGAACTTCGAAGTTAAACGTGCTTGGACGAGAGGAGTACTAGGATGGGTGACCTCCTGGGAAGTCCTCGTGTTGCACCCCTTTTAAAAGTATTCAAAAAAAATAAAATATATTTAACTTGTTTAGATCTTGCCTAATATATATCAGCAAAACAATTAAATGCTTCACTCAATTAAACTAAATAGAACATTAAAATCTATAACAGCAAAGAATAATTGATCATTCATTATCATAGATGCAAACAAATACAAATTCTAGTAGTAGTATAATTCAACAGGCAGTATATTAATCAGCAGACAGATACAATTTCATGAGTTGTTTGGCAACATCAATTGTCATTGGCCTATAATTGAAGACATATAATACCAACATGATACGTTTTTTTAGACATGCTACATTGGACGGTGGTACCAACACGGTACTTTAAACAAGAAAGGTACCTGAGACATTAGCCAGATCGATATATTTGTCTGAGTTTCTTTGCCACATCAATCATTGTTGGTCTATTATCAATAGAAACAGAGACACATTTACAAGCAAGATCTTTAAAATCCTGCAATTGTTTCTGTTTTTCTTGACATGATTGGTCGACTCCAACAATTATAGGATCTATTATCTCATCAAACTTGTTCCTTTCATTATATTTCCTCACATGATCCAGTAAAAAGTATTGATCACCAGCTTCACGACGAGCAGGATCGGCAATTCTTTGTCCAGTCAAAAGTACAAATAAAAATACCCCGAAACTGAATACGTCACTCTTCTCATTTAAAACACCTGTTCCTATGTACTCAGGCGCGAAAAGTCCCGGTGTCCCTCTTACTTTATCTTTTATGTAAGTTTCACCTTCTGGAATAGACATGCATAATGAAAAATCAAACAGTTTGGCAACAGATTCTTCATCAAATAAGATATTTGATGGTTTGATTGCTCTAAAAACAATTGGCCTAGTGAATCCAATATGAAGATATGTGACTACATTAGCTATCTCCATTGCAATCTTTAACCTATGTTTCAACAATAATGGCTCAAAACCGGGTTTTCGAGGGCTGTAAATACGATCTGCAAGAGTGCCATATTCTATTGATTCGAAAACTATAATCGGAAGTTGAGTCTCCAAACAACATCCAATCAACTTCATAGCATTCTTTTGACACATTTGTGATGCAAACACAATGTTATTAAAACTCTCTTCGTTTGCATACCCTTGATCGGCTTTAAACTTCATAACAGAAACTGGTCGGTCCTGCAGAAAACCCTTGTACAGTTCGTACAGCGAATCTGTTTTTATAACCTTCTGTGCATCATAATTGTTTGTTGCTCTCTTCATCTCTTTAGCAGAGAAGCTCTGTATCGGATTGTATTTACCATCAGAAGATGCAATCAACTTTTCTAATAAAATTGCACCATTCTTCATAAATGCTAGCTTCTGTGGCTTCTCCCAGTACTCCTTTTTTCTCAAAAATGAATCCATATATATATATAACCTTTTCACCAAACCAATAAAAAAAAACTTCAACATAATAGAGGGTCAATGAACAAAATATTACTAAAAGAGAGATTAATATTCATACCTGTTGATGGCGACTTCAGTTGTTAAAATTAAAAAATTAAGAAAAGAAAATGCAAGGCCTGAGAAGATGAAAAACTTGAGACAGAGAGCTCTGCTGTTCTGCAATTCAAAGATGAAGCAGAAAAATGATGCCAAGAAACTTGTTAATTTCAAGTATGCAATTCAAACATGAATTGTTTGATTCAAAGTTAAGAAACAAGTTGGCCACTTGAAAACTTTGACTCTACGACTATACACTTGTCTATGGGCTCAATAAGTCAAAGAAAAACACATGGTCTTATTTGACTTCATGAATTTATGATGCTATTGATCCGTTTTTATCGGTACTGCTAGCGCGGTCCAAATAGCTACGTTTACAGTATAGGAGATAATAGGATTCAAACCCCTAAGTGTCCGTTTGAAAGAGTTTCTTCAAGTAGATATTTTAGAAATAAAATTGAAAATAACTTCTGTAATTAAAAAAAAAAAGCTTTTTTAACTAGTAGAGAAACTTTTCTAAACGGACACTAACAAATTTATACATTTGCCGAAGTTATACAAGAGGAAATTAAGATACATTCATCGTCTATAATTTATAAGAAAGTTTCGGATATATTAATATAACCATGAGTACAAATAAAGACATTAACAAATAGATTTATACATTTACCTAAGTTGTTTCGCTACATCAATCATGGTTGGTCTTTCTTCCTCTGATTCCGAAACACATTTGAAGGCGATTTCAGTGAAATCTTGTAACCATACTGGATCCTTTCTTGAACATGATACATCATCTGCAATCATTCTATCTATTAGATCTTCAAACCTACCATTTTCATTATACTTCTTCACGTGATCTAACAAATAGTATTCACCACCAGTTTCACGACGGGATGAATCCACAATTTGTTTTCCAGTTAAAAGTGCAAGTAGTAATACCCCGAAACTAAAAACATCGCTCTTCTCGTTAAAATTACCTGTATTCTTGTACTTAGGAGCAAAAAATCCCATTGCTCCAATCACCTCATCTTTAACGTGAGTTTCGCCTTCAGGAATCGTCACAGATAAGCAAAAATCGAATAGTTTGACAGCATGTTCATCATCAAATAAGATATTCAGCAGTTTGATATTTCGAAAAACAATAGGTCTGGAAAATCCAATATGAATATATGTGAGTGCATGCATTAGCTATCTCCATTGCGATCTTTAATCTATGCTTCCATAATAATGGCTCGAAATGGAGTTGAATTGGGCGGTAAATACGATCAGCAAGAGTTCCGAATTGTGTGTATTCAAAAACAAGAATAGGAATTTGAGTCTCTAAGCAGACTCAGATCAACTTCAAAATATTCTTTTGGCTCATTTGTGACGCAAATGGAATGAAATTGAATCATAATTCATATGCATCTAAGTAATCTTTATACTTCAAAACTGATATCGGATGATGATCTAAAAATCCCTCGAACAACTCATGCAATCGATCACTTGTTATAATCGTAGTTATTCGTTGCCATCTTAAGCTCCTTAGCAGAGAAGCTACGGATAGGATTATATTTACCATTAGAAGCAGATATTAACTTCTCTAATAAATTTTCACCATTCTTCATCAAAAATGCTTTCTTGTCTGCCTTTGCTGCTCTATACTTGATCGTTGTCAGGCATGAACTCATGACCGAACCTATATAACCACAAACCAATGCCATGCTTTCAAAACGTAACGGAAGCTCATGCATAATAATCATCTCGGCTACTTTAGAACAATTTTTACATATTACTAAAAATTAATAATAACCCAAATCTAAAAATCCAAAACACAACAATAAATGAAGTTTCACGCTTCCGTTTAGAACCACCCCGAAACACTACTTGGTTCAATATTTTCTATTTCATTATTCCCACTACCTGTTGAAGTATTTATCCGACTTCCTTATTCAAAACTTGTCATAGTGTTTGGCTACCTAATTCGCTTAAACCCAACACATATTACCTCTGTTCAATCAAAAACCAAACCCAACAATTTCGTGTTTGGCTACCTAATGCACTCTAAGTAACAAAAACAAACATATATTAATGTCCAAATCAGATATTTTGAAAATAATCAATGTCCAAATAAATCCAAAATTCTAATTTCAATTTCAAGATGAATTGCTTATGCTACCGTGATAAAACTGCACATATAGATTGCTTATCAAGCAAAAACAGAACCAAAATTACAATATAGAACTTCATCCAGAGCTTTCTTGCATCTTTAATTATTTTATGAGTTTGATTTGTTTCATTACTGGAACAGGCTTCATACTAATTTCCAATCTAACAATTTAAGAAATAAATTCTAGAATTCTTCAAAAGAAATTCAAACCTAAACCCTAAATACCAAACAGAAACAATTTTACGATTAAACAAAAACGAAATCGAAAAAACCCAATACAGTAACAACAAAATAAATTTTAAGAAAGAGAAATTAAAGGTCAAATGAGATGATTTAGCTGATAATATCAATCATAAAAAAAAAATAAATAAAAAATATAAAAAATTACCTCTGTTGTAGCTGAAATGAATGGCGACCGGAAGCGACTGGCGGCGAACGCCGTGATGCGTCGACGGCGGCACGACGGCAAGAGGGTAGAGACGAACGGCGGTGAGAGCTGAGACGAACGGCGAGTTGTCTTGAAGTGAAGACTGAAAAGAACGGTGATAAACCTAAATGATGCGGGTGGGTTTTTTGCGGGTTTAAAATGAACCCTGGGTTAAACCCGCATATGACCCGCAATCAATGTGGACTTTTTTAAAGGGCTTTTTTTAATAAGGTCCGGATTTAAACCCGGCCCTCATCAAGTGGGTAAGGGCCAAACCCTTACCCAGCCCATTTTACAATCCCTACAAAATTTTAAATATTTTTTTATGTACAAATACTATAAAAGCTTTTAATAGCTGCTTTATTTCAGGTCATAGTTGGGTTCCAACAATATATGTTAATTGTGGGATCTATTACCTCATTAGTCATTAAACCTATTATTTTCGATAAATCTCTTCACACGATCGCCTAGAAGATAATTATGATCATGATCATCATCAAATTCAATTATATGCCTTCCAAGTAGAGATGCATGTTTGGGGAATGAGAATGGATATAGGTCCCCCCATCCCCATCCCCATATCCACTTCAAATAACCCCCCCCATTTAGAGAAAATGGGGATGGGGAATTTTGGGAGGGCCTATATCAATCCCCATCCCCAATTCTCCAATTTTCCCGTTTTTTCTTGTTTTTTCTAATTTTCCCGTTTCCCACGTTCCCCCATTTTCCCATTTGACTAAATTTATAAATTAAATTAAAAAAACAAACATTCTATTATAAATACAAAATAAAATTTATTAGTGCATTTTATATAAAATATGTATATATACTTAGGGAGTTAGGGTTTTCAAAGAATAAACAAAAAAATTAAAAATATATATTATAATTACATTTATATATGTTTAGGGGAAATGAGGAATTGGGGATGGGGGACCTCCCCCCCATCCCCATTTCAACATAATTGTGGGGAAAATGGAGAAATGGGGATGGGCATCCCCATTTCAATTTGGGGATGATTTTCATCCCCATCCCTCCCCATTTCCCCATTTTTCCCCAAAAAAAAAAATCCCCAAATGGGGATAGGGACGCAGGGAATTGGGACCTCGGGGAAAAATGTGCATCTCTACTTCCAAGTTCCAATCAAAAGCTGAAATAATTACAACAAACTGAAACTGCAAACATTTGAGTTTCTAAACAACATCCAATAAACTTCAAAACATTTTTGTGACACATTTGTGATGCAAAAGCAATGTTATTGAACACAACATTGTCTAGTTTCCCACATACTAGGCTCGTCTTCAAATTTCATAACAGAAATTGAACGTTCTTGCATAAAACCCTTGTATAATATATGGAATGCATTGATTTTAACTATATTGAGTCGCTATAGTTGTTTGTTGCGCGCTGTCTTGAGTTCTTTAACATAGAAGATACGAATAGGATTACATTTACCGTTAAAAGCATAAATCAAGGTTTCTATAGTAGAGTTTCCCCATTCTTCATCACAAATGCTTTCTGCTCTGCCTTTTCCTCATATTTTCTCCTTCTCAAACATGAACTCATCTAGCTGACCTATTGACAAATCCAGGAAACACTATCACTTAATTTAACTATATGGAACATGAAGCATATTAAAATTGATTTAGAGGATATATACATATATTTCTCAGACCCCGGAAGGAAATATAAACAAGATGGGCCTGAGTAGTCTTCAAATTCATCCCCTGAAATATTATTATACGAATGAGCATGGAAGAACTTGGCTATATGTCGCTGGCAAACCGGACTGAGTAGGACATTGAGCCATGAACAGCCCTTGTTGATAGACCATCAAACAGGCTTAGTTTAGATGTTCCATGATGTTGTTGCTGCCGAACCGGCGGTGGCTTGATGTTTCCTGATTTTGAGCCATGATCCGCCATGGTTAAGAGACCGTCAAACCGGCTTGATTGAGATGTTCCATAATGTTGTTGCAGCTGAACCGGTGGCTTGACATTGTTGCCTTGATCTTGAGCCATGAACAGCCTTGGTTGAAAGACCGTCAAACCGGCTTGATTGAGATGTTAGATGATGTTGTTGCCGCCGAACCTGTGTTGGCTTGATGTTGCCTGATCTCGAGCCATGGACAGCCTTAGTTGAGAGACCATCAAACCGGCTTAATTTATCGGATGTTTGATTATGCTGTTGCTGACGACGGTTCAAGGAACTGATCCTAGGACGAAATAATGAGCCATGATCACAAACTGCCATAGTTGAGAGCCCATCAAAACTTGATTCTTTATATTGAGGCCGCGAAACCTTACCGGTTGAGGAGAGTTGGTGCTGATGATGATCACTTGATGTTGAGCCGTGGACTCCCTTGTTTAAGAGGCTGTCCAACTGACTTGATTTGGACGCTCTGGTGGTTGCGAACCTACTTAAAAGTTAAAACGCAACCGAATCATCAAATATCTCACACAAAACAACATCCATCATCATATAAGCGAATTAACAAGGCCACTATCATCAAAGCTAATCAACAACATCCAAACATAAGCAGATATAGATAATTCAACACGTGCAGATTTCACTAAAAAAAAAACAAGAAATCAAGATAATCAGCAACAGAGAGAGACAGAGAGCATGAGTTTTTTATATAGTAGTAAAACGTTTGTAGATCATGAGTCTTGACAATAAATTTTTCATCAGGGCTTTGTTCATCTTTTTCATATTTTACTCCGTAATATTAAGTTATTGGATCTTGCTTGGTTTGAATATTTTTGATATTTTAATGTTGCTAACTTGCTTTTCCAATACAAACTTATACGGTTGGGCTATGTTAGACTATATGCTTCGAGATTATTTAGGCCATTTTAGGCTATATGGTGTTGGTGTTGGTGGACTGGTTTGGATATTCAGATGACGTTCTCCACCGTCTGCTGCGGTGTTGATGATGGTGGCGGTATATCAGCTGATCATAGCTTTTGTGTTTCTGCATATTGTATGGATCTTGGCTCTGATTCTGATGATTGCTTGTTCTTGAAGCCTATATTATAACAACAAACACATGAAAAATGTAAAAAACCATGAAACAATTAATATCAAGAACATATATAATAAAATTATATAGATAAAAATAAGCAAATTAAACTTACATGACAAATTAAAATGAAAATAGTAAGGATGATGATCACCAAAAAGAGCATGTTTATGAAGACTTTGTTATATTTTCTGTGATAATTTGGATCGAGATTTTATTCTTAATCATAAACCAGGAAAATTCAAAGTTTCCTAAGAGAAGACACACACACACACCAACCTGACGATCGACTAGAAAATAATATATATATATATATATAGGATCATTCTTTGATCACTAATGATCAGGGTGGTTTTGGAAAACAAATTTTAAGACCGTAGTTACTAGTTAGACAAGGTTGTCCAATCGGTTCCAATCAAGTGTGGAACTACAAGTCTGGAGATAGGGGACTGAATTACAAAATCTTTAAATTGACAGAACTAAAATGTAAAATACACATTTTTAAAAAGTATTTTATATTTTTTGAACTATTATTATTATTTTCTTTGGGCCATGGGCCATGGCCTCCCTAGCCTTCATTGTGTTCTTCGCCCTTGTCAACAGCTTTATGAAACTAGATGTTATGCAACTTCGGTCTTATTTTTATTTTTTTTCTTACCAAAACAGACCTGACTATAATAATTACATACATATATATATTAACTAATCAGAAAGCGCTCACAGAAGCGTAGCTCAGCTGGTAAATGGATAAGTCTGAGGCTCGGGTAAATGATTCTTAAATCAGAAGCTCGAATAAAAAAAATACATGGTCTAGATAGGTGAATAGACAAATAGATAGATATTGTTAAAAAAAATCTAACCATGAAGGCCATTGAAAACTCAAGACATACATTAGAATAAATTAATCTATTTATGAATTCTAAAAATCTACTCGTTTCTTAAAATATCCGTCTAACAATACTTGTACGAATTCTTGTAGATAAAATTTTGTTCCGTAAATTAAATCTAATTATCTAATTAATCTATTTATCAATTCTAAAAATCAACACATTTATTAAAATATCTCAAATAATGTCCCCAGGGGCATAGCTCAGCTTGTAGATTAACGAACTTGGGGCTTAGGAAAATAACTCTCAAGTCAACGGCTTGGATCTTACCATTGAGAAAAGGCTTCAAAAAAATAATAAAAAATACATGGTCTAAATAGGTGGATAGATAGATACTGTTAAAAAAAAAAAATCTAAAACAATATGCAATCTGTTTTCTAAATAATTTAATAAATCATTTATTTCTAATAATTCTCTAAATAATTAAAGCACACATAATTATGAAACAATTAATTTAATCATAAATAAAAACTATCCACTCATATAACTCACGACCCATTTCATTTATTGTGCTGGGCTGAGTGTTAAAATAGTATTTAAAATATTTTATTTGTAAAATTGTTTTGGCTCCTTAATTTTAGTCGGGGCCTTAGGCAACCGCCTAAGTTGCCTTAAGCACTAGCTGCCCTTGCCGCAGTCATACCAAATATGAAGTAATCAAGGCTTGAATTCGGCATAAACTCATAGATGAGAAGCCTTTCATTTCCTTTCAAGTAGAAACCAAGAAGTCTGACCAAATTTCTATGTTGAAGCTTGACCAATGACAAACAAATCATTGGAGTCAAATGGGTTTATAAGACGAAGCTCAACTCCAATGGCTTTATACAAAAACATAAAGCAAGGCTAGTCGTAAAAGGGTACTTGCAAAAATACGAAGTTGAGTACAATGAAACCTTTACTCTTAATTGTTGCTCGCTTGGATATGATTAGAGCTCTTGTTGCCCTCTCTACTCAAAAGAAATGGAAAATCCATCAACTAGATGTGAAGTCAGCATTCCTGAACGGGTATCTTGAAGAAGAGATATATGTAGAGCAACCTCAAGGGTTTGTGATTCCAGGAAAAGAAAACAAAGTTCTCTGAAGAAAGCATTGTACGGGTTAAAACAATCACCAATGGCTTGGTACAGTAGAATTGATAAGTTCTTTACAAGTCATAAATTCAAGAGGAGCAAAAGTGAGCCAACACTATACATCAAAACCAAGCAGAAACTCATAGATGAGAAGCCTTTCATTTCCTTTCAAGTAGAAACCAAGAAGTCTGACCAAATTTCTATGTTGAAGCCTGACCAAATGACAAACAAATCATTGGAGTCAAATGGGTTACAAGACGAAGCTCAACTCCAATGGTTTTATATAGAAATATAAAGCAAGGCTTGTCTCAAAAGGATACTCGCAACAATATAGAGTTGAGTACAATGAAACCTTTACTCTTGTTGCTCGCTTGGATATGATTAGAGCTCTTGTTGCCCTCGCTACTCAAAAGAAATTGAAAATCCATCAACTAGATGTGAAGTTAGCATTCTTGAACATGTATTTTGAAGAAGAGATATATGTAGAGCAACCTCAAGGATTCGTGATTCTAGGAAAAGAAAACAAAGTTCTTTGAAGAAAGCAATGTACGGGTTAAAACAAGCACCAATGACCCGGTACAGCAGAATTGATAAGTACTTTACAAGTCATAAATTCAAGAGGAGCAAAAGTGAGCCAACACTGTACATCAAAACCAAGCAGAAACTCATAGATGAGAAGCCTTTCATTTCCTTTCAAGTTGAAACCAAGAATAGCAAATTCGCAATTGCAATGGCCAAAAATCCCATATTCCATAGTCGAACAAAACACGTTGCAATCAAGTATCACTTTCTGAGAGAAGCCGAAGTGAATAAATTAGAAATTGAACTCGAATATTGCAAGACTGAAGAACAATTAGCAGACATTTTCATTAAGGCATTGCCGATTTGAACTACTTAGGAGCTTGGTAAGAGTCACTAGGATGTGCATTCTAAAGGTAACAAGAAATTGCAGTCTATTCTAGCATAATCTAACTAAGGCAAATGTTGAAGTCTGCTTCACAATCTAGAAAGCAATCAGAAGTCCTAAGCATAATTAAAAATAATATTTTAACTTCAATTATTGTAAGTGATAGCCGACATAGTGGACACTACATTGTCAATTATTTTTAATAATAAAAAAAAAGTACGAAAAAAGCAATTGAATAAAAAAAGTGAGTGCTCACCTACTAAAGTAAAATAAAGGAAATAATAAGACAAATAAGACAAATAAGAAAAGTGAGTGCTCACCAAACGCGCGGTTTCTAGGAAACTCCCATTACTAATAAGACAAATCAGCTCATCACTAACAAGTGAAAAAATGACACCAGGCAGCCTTATTTGAGATGATAAATTCATTCCTGAAAAGTAAGGCACAATTACATTACATTCCTTGAATGGATGTATGTAATTTTCATTCCCTAGTGTCGTTTGAGTCTCTAATTATAAGCATTTGGGTTAACCTCATTTAAAAGCTTTTGCTATCGGGTAAAATTTGAGCTATTAATCTAGAAGTTATTTGTCTAAATCTCAAACTCGATTATTTTCCAGTTGAGCTACGTCCCTATTGACATCTTTATAGTAGATTTATGATGTCAATGAAAGAGTAATTTAAATAGTAACAGAAATAATTTGGTCGCAGATATAACTTATTTTTATTTTTATTTTTAACAGCCAACTCTATTCCGAAAACAACGGCAAAAGCCAATGAGCACAAGGCAGAGGAGGCAAGGCTCCAACGCACAAAATAAGGGAGAGCAGAGGAGCTGAAAGCAAGACAAAAGCCCCCAAGCCAAAGCACAGACAAGCAAGCACCAACAGCAAAACAAAAAGAGAAGCTAGAAAACAGAAAACAACCCCAACAATACAACCTGATGGTAATTAGTAACCATGCAATATTATTATACGAATGAGCATGGAAGAACTTGGCTAGATGTTGGTGGCAAACTGGACTGAGCACGACGTTGAGCCATGAACAGCCTTTGTTGATAGACCAACAAACAGGCTTAGTTGAGATGTTCCATGATGTTGTTGCTGCCGAACCGGCGGTGGCTTGATGTTGCCTGATCTCGAGACATGAACAGCCTTGGTTGAGAGACGGTTTGTTGGCGTTGGCTTGATGTTGCCTGATTTCGAGCCATGAACAGCCTTGGTTGAGAGACCGTCAAATCGGCTTGATTGTGATGTTCCATGATGTTGTTGCAGCTGAACCGGTGGCTTGGCCTTGATATTGTTGCCTGATCTGGAGCCATGAACAACCTTGGTTGTTGATGATGAATTGGTTTGAAATTGAGAGCTGTGAACCGCCTTAGTTGAGAGCCTATCAAAACTTGATTCTTGATGTTGAATCCGCGAAACCTTAACGGTTGAGGAGAGCTGCTGCTGCTGATGATGATCACTTGATGTTGAGCCGTGGACTGCCTTGTTTGAGAGACTGCAAAACTGACTTGATTTGGATACTCTGGTGGTAGTGGCACGGGTGGTCTTAACGTTGGTGGTCTTAAGACTGGTGGTCTTAATTGACTTGCTTGTTCTTGAAGCCTATATATATCAACAAACACATGGAAAATGTAAAAAAAAAAAACATAAAACAATTAATATCAAGAACAAGAAAAAGATAAAACAGAACTAAAGTGATCAAGAGAGATAGAGATTGAGAGAGAAGAAGAAGCGACCATGAAAATCGGCAAGCAACAGCAAGTCAGCAACCATAAAGTGATGGAGATGATAAAGAAGAAATGGAGAGAGAAACGTCTTCAACCCAGCGTTCTAGAAAGAATGAGATGAATAAGATCATCTAAAATTATTTATTTATTTATTTTAAATGGTGTCACTTGTCACCTTAGCTTTTTATTATCGGTTCGAATCCTACCAATGATAAAAAACTTTAAAATAAAAAAAAAAAAAAAAAAAAAAAACATAGTTAAGATAAATGTATAAATGGATACCGTAAAAAAAAAAAAAAATCAATTAAGACCAACATCATACATGAAGGAGTAAGGACACAATCACAAACAAGAAAGGCATCCCCACCTTTTATGAAATTACATGTAAATCAACAAGAGAGGTACAATTGTCTTAGTTGTTTCAACTCTTCAACCGTCATTGGCCTGTTTTCTGGTGATTCGGACACACATCTAATGCCAAGCTCTGCAAAGGCTTGCAGTTGCTGCCCTTTTGCAGAATAAGCTTCATCTCCAAGAATCGTTGGATGCGTTACTTCATCAAACCTATTATTTTCAATATTTTTTCTTAACTCTTTTAAATATTTATCACTACTTCTTAGATCATACAACGACAGTTCATATCCGTTTTTGTGACGATTAAAATAAGATAAACCTTTTTCCGGTAAAAAGAATGAGTAGTAATACACCAAAACTATAAACATCACATTTTTCATCCTTATCACTTATTCAGGTGAAAGAATTCCACTTGTACTTAACATTGTTGCATCTTTTACATGCGTTTCACCATCTGGAATAACTACGCATTTTGAGAAATCCGACAATTTGGCAACACCACATTCATCGATCAAGATTTTCGAGGTTCTATATTTCTAAAAATGACAGGTCTGGGGAGTCCAACATGAAGATATGCATCTGCATTAGCTATCTCCATTGCAATTTGTTATATGGCAACTTTGGTCATAGATGCCACATCAGCATGGACACTTTCAAAGTAGTCAAGAGTCAAAGACATGTGATGACATGTTATAGTCAAATTACGCGTTTTGGGAAAACCCTTTGGTTTCCCTCAGGTAGGGTTTCTCAGGATGTTTTCTCAGGTTGGTTTCTCATGGCGAAACTTGGTGGACAAGGAATCCCTATTAGGTAGCAATACGTGATGGAATAAGAGAGGTAAATCAGAATGAAGGTATACTTAGGCGTGCCCTGCAGAATCAGAATCACGTGGTGCAGTGAAAGGTTTGTCCATGATTGCACTTATATATAAAATCTGAAATCTGAAACAGAGTGATGAAGGTAACCGGAAACTTGTTTTTCAAAGAATTTTTCAATGCGACTTGTGACACAAGTTGGCCATTAGAAAATTAAACAGACCATAAACAAATAAAAGAATTGCATCAAATTGCATTTTTTTTTTTTCATTATTTGTTTATACCAACTAGCACCAATTTGCATGTATGTTTCATCCATTAATCGATCAAACAAAATGGTCAATTTCCTCTGCAGTTAAAGATAAACAAGTAAAAGAGAAACATTTACTTGAATAGATTTTGCACATCAGGAACGTACCCAGTTATAACTTTCGCTCGAAGCAGAAGCTTTTTTAATTATTTTTGGGAATAATCCAACATCAAGATATGCAACTGCTTTGGCTATCTCCATTGCGATCTTTAATCCATGTGTCCATAAATCATAATAAAGGCTCGAAAATGGGATTGATGATGATCATAAAGATGAGCAACCAAAGTGTCGTAACTTTGTGATTCAAAAACTAAAATGGGATTTTGAGTTTCTAATCAGCATCCAATAAACTTGAAAACAATTTTTTGTGACACATTTGTGATGCAAAATGCAATGTTATTGAAACAACATTGACGACAAGATGAGGTTGGCTAAGTTGGTTAGCCCCTTACATTTACATTTATAAAGTTGTAGGTTCGAGTCATATCCCTATCCCTAATCCTTAAATTTTATAGTAGTTCATAAATTTTTTTTCTGTCATCTCACATGATAGACTCTTTAAACTTCATAACAGAAATTGAACGCTTAAAACCCTCATATAATATATAGAATTCATCGATTTTAACTATATTGAGTCCGCTATACTTGTTTATTTATAGCTGTCTTGAGTTCTTCAACGGTATAAGATTACATTTAGCAGAAATGCATCTTTATATATAGTTGATTTTTGATGTAAATAAAAGTGTTATTGAAATAGTAAGAAACATGATTTGGTCATAGAGATAGCCTGGTGGTAATTAGTAACCACGTTACTGAACAATGGTAACCATCGCTCTTGGTTAAATCTCTGAGCGGATTTAAAAAGAAAATGGAAAATATAAACAGGATGCATCCGAGTAGTCTTCAAACTCATCCCCATATGTAATAATATTTACAAATTTAACATGGAAGAAATGCTGGGGAACATGGATAGATGTAGCTAGCTCCCAAACCGGCGGCCTGATCTTGAGCCATGAACAGCCACGGTTAATAGATTATCAATCAAGCTTGGTTTAGATGTTCCATGATGTTGTTGCTGTCTGACCAGCGGCTTGATGTTGCCGGATCTCGAGCCATGAACAGCCTTGGTTGAGTGACCATGATGCGGCGGATCAACTGGCATTAGATTATTTGGAGGGGTGGGATTTGAAACAAACCAAGTAAGGCTAAACCCGGGCGGCGGAATCAGAATGATTTGAAATTTTGACAGCTGATGCGTTTCGGCGTTTCCGGAACTACTACGAAGCTTTGCTGCGTAAGCACGTCCTTTTTTAGGCAAATTCCGTCGTTTAGGCCTTGAAGTTGCAATTTTTGCCGTTTTAGGAAAGTTTCTTTTTCGCAATAATTTGAGTTTCCCAATTCCGAATCGACTTCCGTCAATTCTGGAGTGTTTAGGATTCTCAGTAGAATTAGTTTTTGCTTTAATTTCGTTTTTGCCTTTTTTGGTAAATTTCCGTTTTTAAGTCGTTTTTCTTGCTTTCCAAGGAATTCGATTAGGTTTAGGATTTATTTTGCTTTAAATAATGATGTAGGCCGAATTGGCCATGCAACTTTTGATTTATAAAATTTTAGAGTTTTCTCTAATTATTCCAATTTTGGTATTCATCGTGAATCAACGAATTGAAGCCTAACTTTCCGGTATTTGTGCGCAAATCAACGGAACTTTAGTAGGTTGTTTCTAATCGTTTTACGCAGGTTTTTCTCGACAGAGCTTCCGCTACATCAGTTGGTATCAGAGCCGTGTTCGTTCGGGACGACATCATCATGCCGCCGAGAAGACGACCAGACCAGATTCCTGTAGACCTAGCCATCGAACGTGACCGTGTGATACAGTTGGAGCGACAGGTGGAGCAATTAACGGCGCAACTTGCGGCGTCAAGAGCCAACCAAAACCCGTTTCAGGCCTTACATCCTGAGACAAGTAGTGACGAAGTGGAAGGGGATCCGCAACCACGACGTCGACAGAGAGCGCCTGTGACTGATGACAGGGTTGATGACAGAACTGAAGATGTCAGGCGATGGGAGTCAGGGATGCGGACTGAGGTTCCGAAATTCCGTGGAAGCATGCAGCCAGAAGAGTTTCTGGAATGGATTGGAATCGCTGACGAGATTCTGGAATTCAAAAGAGTTCCTGCGAATGAGAGGGTGGCATTGGTGGCCACGAGGTTTCGGGGTAGAGCCGCGGCTTGGTGGCAACAATTTAAACTCGCTAGGAATCGCGCTGGAAAACCCAAACTTTCTGACTGGGAGAAGATGAAACAAAATTTGCGTAAAGAGTTTCTACCTCACAATTTTACGAGATTGATGTACCAGAGGTTGCAGAATCTGCGTCAAGGTATGAGGTCTGTTGATGAATATACAACCGAGTTCTATGAGTTGTTGGTGCGAAACGATATAGAGGAGACACAAGATCAGTTGGTGTCGCGCTACTGTGGTGGGTTGCGTACACAAATCCTTGATATGGTTAATCTTTTCGATCCCGTGACAGTAACTGAGGCGCATCAGAGGGCTTTACAATTGGAGAAGACATTGTCGTGAAAATCTAATAGTGGATAGACGCTGAATTTCGGAGGAGGAATGAGCAGTCGAAACAGAGCAAGTAGTTCCAGTGAAAATACTGGAAGTCGACCAGGTGTTAGTGCTAGCAGTGGTTCATATACTGGTCCACGGAACCCGACAAACAACGTTCAAACTCCCAGGGCAACCACTGGCGGATTTCGGTGTTTTGGATGTGGAGAAACGGGTCACAGGCTGTCTGAGTGTCCAAGACCAGCAAAGAGGGTATTATTTATTGACCCGGCAGAATTTAATGAGGAAGATGCGGAAATAATTGAAGAACCACAATCAGGAGCGGAGGAAGTGAGTGAAGAACTGGTAGATGGTGACACCGGAACGATGTTGATGGTGCGACGTACCTGCTTGGCACCGAGAACTGGAGAAGGAGAGTGGCTGCGAAATAACATATTTCAGTCTACTTGTACCATCCTTGGTAAGGTGTGTCGATTTGTCATAGACGGGGGGAGTTGTGAGAATATTGTGTCAGTCGAAGCGGTACGAAAGTTAGGGGTGACGACAGAAAAACATCCAAAACCATATAGACTAGCTTGGCTGCAAAAGGGGGGCGAGGTGACTGTATCACAGCGGGCGCTAATTTCGTTTTCGATAGGAACCAACTACAAGGATCAGATGTGGTGTGATGTGGTGGACATGGATGCATGTCACTTACTGTTAGGGAGGCCGTGGCAATATGACAAAAAAGTGTATCATGATGGGTTTAAGAATACCTATTCTTTCGTTTTCCATGAAAAAAAAATTGTGCTACTACCGAGCAAACCATCTGAGAAGATTAAGGCGCATAGCGATACTACTAACCTGTTATCATATGCAAAATTCGAGTTGGAGATAAAGGAAGTAGAAACGGTGTATGTGTTAATGGGAAAAGAAACACAGGCTGATATGGAGGTTCCTAGTGCGGCAGCTCCTCTGATTTCGGAGTTTGCTGATGTGTTTCCGGAAGAATTACCTGAAGGACTACCACCTCTACGTGACATTCAACATCATATCGACCTAGAGCCAGGAGCTATGTTGCCAAACAAACCACATTACAGAATGAGTCCCACTGAGCACGAAGAGTTACAAAGGCAGGTTGAGGAGCTTCAGTCAAAGGGGCATATCCGTGAGAGTCTAAGTCCATGTGCTGTTCCCGCCTTGTTAATTCCCAAGAAAGATGGAACATGGAGGATGTGTGTCGACAGTCGCGCAATTAATAAGATCACAGTAAGGTATCGCTTTCCAATTCCGAGACTAGATGATTTGTTAGATCAATTGAGCGGGGCACATGAGTTCACCAAATTGGACCTGAAGAGTGGGTATCATCAGATTCGTATTCGACCTGGGGATGAATGGAAGACAGCGTTCAAGACGCGAGAGGGGTTATATGAATGACTAGTCATGCCATTTGGGTTGTCAAACGCGCCTAGCACCTTCATGAGAGTGATGAACCAAGCCCTTCGACCATTTATTGGTAAGTTTGTTGTTGTTTACTTCGATGATATCTTAATTTACAGTGCAAACCCCGAGCTGCATCTTCAGCACATTCGGGAAGTGTTATGTGTGTTGCGTAGAGAAAAATTTGTTGCTGCAGCCAAGAAGTGTGTTTTTATGACACCAAAGGTGTTATTTTTGGGATATGTTATTTCTGGAGAGGGTCTACAGGTGGATGAGTCCAAAATAGAGGCAGTGAGGCAGTGGCCGCAACCGAAAACAATTACTGAGGTACGGAGTTTCCATGGATTGGCATCATTCTACCGCCGGTTCATCCCGCACTTTAGTAGCATTATGGCACCTGTCACTGAGTGTATGAAAGGAGTCAAGTTTCAGTGGACGACCGAAGCTGAAGAAGGTTTTCAGCAAATCAAAGAGAAATTGACAACAGCCCCTATACTCGTTCTACCAGATTTTTCTCAACCGTTCGAGCTGCATAGCGATGCTTCCAAGGTGGGCATCGGAGCTGTTTTGAGTCAAGGTGGGAAACCGGTGGCATATTTCAGTGAGAAACTGTCGGGATCTCGAGTACGTTATAGCACATATGACATAGAATTCTATGCTGTGGTCCAAGCGGTGAAACATTGGCGGCATTACTTATTCCACCGAGAATTCATTCTATACACCGATCATGATTCATTGAGACATCTCCACAGTCAAGAAAAAATTTCTTCCCGGCATGCTTCATGGTCAGCTTACCTTCAACAATTTACATTCGTCCTGAAGCACAAAGCAGGTGTTACGAACCGGGTGGCTGATGCCCTGAGTCAAGAGTCAATCTGTTATCAACAATGGTTGTCCAGGTTCCAGGTTTTAACTCTTTTCGTGAATTATATGATTCAGATCCACACTTTTCAGAGATAATGGTTGCTGTTCGAGAGAAAAAAAATTCAGAATTTGTATTGGTAGATGGGTTCTTGTTTCGGGGAAATCAACTTTGTATTCCCGAGTGTAGTTTGCGTCTGCAAATTATTACGGAAATACATGGGGAGGGTCACGTGGGCAGAGATCGCACGCTTCAGTTAGTTAAGGCATCGTACTTTTGGCCAACAATTCGGAAGGAAGTAGAGAGATATGTGGAACGTTGTCGGATTTGTCAAGTGTCCAAAGGGAAAGCGACTAATGCTGGTTTGTACAGGCCATTACCGATTCCTACTCAACCATGGACGGACTTGAGCATGGATTTTGTTTTGGGACTGCCAAGAACCCAACGTGGATGTGATTCCATCTATGTAGTGGTTGACCGATTTTCCAAGATGGTTCATTTTATCCCGTGCAAAAAAACTACTGATGCTGTCAAGGTCGCCCAATTGTTCTTCCGAGAGATTTATCGCCTTCATGGTTTACCTTCGTCAATTGTTTCTGACCGGGACACTCGATTCCTCAATCACTTTTGGCGGAGCCTTTGGAAGATGGTCAATACAAGGTTGGATTTTAGCAGTGCATATCACCCGCAAACTGATGGGCAGACGGAGGTGGTGAACCGAGCGCTTGGAGATTTACTGAGATGTCTGGTAGGAGAAAATGTTCGGTCATGGGATCTGAAGTTGAGCCAAGCCGAATTTGCCCACAACCATGCTGTCAATAGGAGTACCGGCTTCAGTCCTTTTCAGGTCGTGTACTCACTGGTTCCTCGAAGCCCTATAGACCTGATTCCTCTACCTAGCAAGACTAGAGTTCATGGGAAAGCTGAAGATTTCGTTCAAGGGTTACATGAGGTTCATAAGCAGGTGCAAGAAAATTTGTTGCAATCGGTAGAGAAATACAAGCTGGCCGCGGACAAGAAAAGGCGTCATTTGGAGTTTGAGGTGGGCGATTTTGTGTGGGCAGTCCTCACAAAGGACAGGTTTGCTGTGGGGGAGTATAACAAACTTGCTGCTAAGAAGATAGGCCCGCTGGAAATTGTGGAAAAAATTAATCCAAATGCGTATCGCCTGAAACTACCCAGCCATATTAGAACTCATAATGTCTTCAATGTCAAGCATTTGATTCCTTTCCATGGCGACTCCTCTGATGATGACACCGCGAAAAATTCGAGGACGAATTTTCTCCAACCTGAGGAGAATGATGCGGCGGATCAACTGGCATTAGATTATTTGGAGGGGTGGGATTTGAAACAAACCAAGTAAGGCTAAACCCGGGCGGCGGAATCAGAATGATTTGAAATTTTGACAGCTGATGCGTTTCGGCGTTTCCGGAACTACTACGAAGCTTCGCTGCGTAAGCACGTCCTTTTTTAGGCAAATTCCGTCGTTTAGGCCTTGAAGTTGCAATTTTTGCCGTTTTAGGAAAGTTTCTTTTTCGCAATAATTTGAGTTTCCCAATTCCGAATCGACTTCCGTCAATTCTGGAGTGTTTAGGATTCTCAGTAGAATTAGTTTTTGCTTTAATTTCGTTTTTGCCTTTTTTGGTAAATTTCCGTTTTTAAGTCGTTTTTCTTGCTTTCAAGGAATTCGATTAGGTTTAGGATTTATTTTGCTTTAAATAATGATGTAGGCTGAATTGGCCATGCAGCTTTTGATTTATAAAATTTTAGAGTTTTCTCTAATTATTCCAATTTCGGTATTCATCGTGAATCAACGAATTGAAGCCTAACTTTCCGGTATTTGTGCGCAAATCAACGGAACTTTAGTAGGTTGTTTCTAATCGTTTTACGCAGGTTTTTCTCGACAGAGCTTCCGCTACATCAGACCATCGATCAATCTTGGTTGAAATGTTGATGATGCTGATGATGAATTGGTTTGAAGTTGATGCAGCTGAAGTGGCTTGGTTTTGTCCAACTTTGTTATTGATGAGCCATGAACCGCCATGGTTGAGAACCCATCTGACTGATAAGAGACCGAGGATGATGAAGAGCTAGAATGATATTGATCAGAACGGGAAACCCTACCGGTTGAGAACCGCTGATGATCATCACTTAATTTTGAGCCGTGGACTGCCTGGTTTGAGAATCTGTCCAACTGACTTGATTTATACACTCTGGCGGCGGCAGCGGCAGCGGCATGGGTAGTGTTGGTGGACCAGTTGGAATCGGATGGTGTTCTCTGCCATCCGTGGTGTTGATGATGGCGGCGGTTAATCAGATCATTGCTTGTTCTTGATGACCAACTCACACTTCTAGCCTATCCACAAACACATATGAAAAATGCATTATATAATTGCAATAAACCACGAAACATTAAATTATATACATACAAATAAGTAAATTAAACTTACATGAACCGCCATAGTTGAGAACCCATCAAAACTTGAACCGGACTGATCAGAGACCGAGGATGATGAAGAGCTAGAATGATATTGACCAGAACGGGAAACCCTATTGGTTGAGAGCCGCTGATGATCATGATAAGATAACAGACGTTTGAGATTAGTTGCTTGTTTAGTAAATCAACTGACGTCTGTTAAACATCCAATTGCAAGTATGTTAGTAACTAATTGTGCTGACATGGCAATAGTTAGTTGAGAATCTATCAAACATGTAAAAGGCGTGACCTTCAGGTTTGCAGTTGGTTATATAAATTTGCTCATTGTAACAGAATACATTCATTCAATAAAACGTAGAAAATATCTAGAAGAAGTCTCCATTGATGGAGCTCAATTTCTCTTCTAGTCTCTGTTCTTAGTCTTCATTGAAGACTTTCATCGACCACTTACTATCATTACATGGTATCAGAGCCATAAATGACTAACGTCATGGCTATTGGATTCTGTAACTTTCTCGAGAAAATAGCAAAAGAGAAAATGAGAGAAAGTTTTAGAGAAAATATCTGGAAAGATTTTTATTCTATTTTTCTCATTCTCAAAGAATTACAGAGAGGCTCTTTAAATAGAGCTTTTGATACTCAAATTCTAGATCTTTCTAAGCTGATTTGGCATCAAATGATTGGCTGCAAATAATCTGATGTTGCACATGAAAAACACATGACATTATGATCTAACAACTTTTCCCGCTCATTCTTGGTTTGGATTCCCTGTATGCAGAGCATACGGTGAACCTCCTTTCTCCACACTATAGATCTTGATTATCATCATACTCTTGATCAATCACAGTGTTAACATTCCCCCTCAAATTCAAAGAGGTGTTAGCCTCTTTGAGTTTTTAATTTGCTCATCTGCCTTGGCATGCTTTATTGCATCAGAGTCTTGTTGAACTGACCCCCTCAAACTCAAAGGTGTACCCACCAATTTGAGTTTGTTTCGCAAATATAAAAAGCGTGGAGTAAGCAAGGGTTTAGTAAAGATATCTGCTGTTTGGTCCAATGTGGGTACATGATTAATAAGAAGATGCTTCTGCAAGACTTTATCCCGAACAAAGTAAAGATCCAACTCAATATGTTTAGTGCGAGCATGCAGCACTGGATTATTTGACATGGCAATGGTGCTAAGGTTATCGCAACAGGCGACTGGTACTCGAGATTGAGACACTCTTAGTTCACAAAGGAGAGACTGAACCCATGAGATCTCTGCTACTAAAGCTGCCAAACTCATATACTCAGTTTCCGTTGAGGACCTAGATATAGTATGTTGTTTCTTGGCACTCCAAGTCACAATGTTTGGACTAAGAAAGAGGCAAAAACCAGTAGTTGACTTCCTGTCATCAGGATTCGATGCCCAATCAGCATCAGAAAATCCAACCAGATCAAAGGATAATGACAATGATGAGGCTTTGGTAAAATGCAGACCATAAGTGGAGGTTTCTTTTAAATACCTAAGAATCCTCTTAACATCCTTAAGATGCTCATCTAATGGTGCTTGCAAAAACTGGCAAACCTTGTTAACTGCAAAGGAAATATCAGGCCTTGTAATTGTGAGATATTGCAAGGCACCAATAATACTCCTGTAGTGTGTAACATCATCAATTGGATTCCCTTTGTAGGCAGACAAGTGACTACCTGTACTAGACACCATTGGTAAAGAAAATGGTTTGGCAGTGAGCATTCCAGCCCTCTTTAACAGGTCAAGTGCATATTTATGCTGAGACAAATGAAGACCTTGGGAAGTTTTCTGAACTTCTATTCCCAGAAAATAGTGAAGATCTCCCAAATCTTTCAAGGCAAAGGTGTCGTTGAGCTAACAAACCAACTTGTTAACCTTCTTATCATTATTGCTAGTAATGATTATATTATCAACATACACCAAAATATACATTGTGGTTGTGTTGGTGAACAAGCAAAATAATGAACTGTTAGCCTTTGACTCAATGAATCCAAGTTGTAGCAGAGCAAACCTGAATTTGTCAAACCATACTCTTGGGGCCTGTTTTAAGCCATAAAGAGCCTTATGTAGCTTGCAAACCAGATGAGGATTGGTTGAGATAAAACCTGGTGGTTGACTCATGTACACATCTTCTTCAATCTTTCCATTTAGGAAAGCATTGTTCACATCTAATTGCTTCAATTTCCATCCATTATTTACAGCAAGAGAGATAATGATTCGCATTGTAGTAGGCTTGACAACAGGGCTGAAAGTCTCTGTGAAGTCGAACACAGGCATTTGGTGAAATCCCTTTGCTACCAACCTTGCTTTATATTTTAAAAGAGACCCTCCTTTTAATCTTAAAAATCCATTTGCACCCAATAATTTTCCTATCTTTTGGTGGCTGAACTAGACTCCAGGTTTGGTTTTTCAGCAAGGCTTGGTATTCTTCTTTCATAGCTGCTAGCCATTGTGGATTATTAAGAGCTACTTGTGCAGAAGTAGGCTCACTTTCATTATGGTCAGCTAACCAAACCTTTGGTTTGTAAATACCATCCTTTGCTCGAGTCCTTACAGGATGAGCATTTATAGCTGATTCAGCAACTGTAGGTGAGTTATGTGAATGGGACGTAGAATCAATAGGTGAAAATTGGGGTTCACGTGGGATCTGAATTTCAGCAGTGTCATTCTGTTGTGTAGTGGTAGTGGATGAATTCTGGTGTTGTTGTGATGTTAATGAGTGTGTTGCTGTAGAGTGCACTATCTCATTTTGTTGAGTTTATATCACAAGTAGAAGAAGAGATGGATGTTGTTGCTGTTGAGATGTTGACAGTTGCTGCACAGTAGAAACTTCAGAAAAAGGAAATCTAAACTCATCAAACACCACATGTTTAGTGATGTAAACTCTTCCTTTTTTATCCAAGCATTTATACCTTTATGATGAGAGCTGTAGCCCATAAATGTACAAGGAGAACTCTTGTATTGTAGCTTGTGATGATTGCTTGTCCAATCTTTCCTTAAGATCCAATTACAGAGGTATGAACTAGCTTCTTGTTGGTAATGGACAACAACTCTCTATTTCACATATAGGTGATTCTTGTGTAAAGTCTTATACACAACCATATAGGAAGCTATATCTCAGAAATATACTGCATGTTCCTCAGATAACAAAAAATCTCCTCAGCATATCAAAGTTTACTTTTGATAATAAAACTATAGCTGAATTTTATGGTGATTGTTGTGTTGTTAAAGACCTCAAAATGAAGAAACCATTGCTCAAATGAGTACTTAGAGACGGGCTGTACTCAATAAAGCTGGTTGGTGCATCCGGAGTGCATCTTGCTGCAGATTTCAAGATAGGAAATGCTGAAGATTCTTATGCTTTGTCTAGTTGTCTTTTGACTAAAAATAAGACAGGCCTTGGAAAGATGTCAAAATCCAAGTCACAGCTAGCTGATATGTTTGCTTATGCTGCTGTGAATGCCAGTGTTTGGCATGCTAAGCTAGGGCATCCAGCCCCTTTAATTATTCAAAAAATGCTTCAGAAGTTACATTTAAATAAAAGTTTTCAAATTCCTCACTTTTGTGATGCTTGTAAGCTAGGAAAACATCATAGGTTACCTTTCTCAAGACATGAAATCTCAGCAAAGGCTCCACGTAAGCTGATCTACTCAGATATTTGGGGCACTGCTCCTATTCTATCTACTGAGGGTCACATATATTACATCTTTTTCGTTGATGCCTATATGAGATACACATGGATTTTTCCTTTAAAACTGAAATCTGAGGCTATTAATGTGTTTGTAAGGTTCCAAAAGAATGTTGAGTTGCAATTTGATAAGAGGATTAAGAGTCTACATACTGAAATGGGAGGTGAATATATTGCCTTCACTTCTTATCTAGCTAAGCAAGGGATTCAAGTTAGGTACTCATTGATGATGTCTATTTCTACACTTGGTACAACCCCGTTTTACCTATCATTTGCCATCGTTTTCCTGGTAAAACCGGTTTATTTAATATTTAAATGAGCTTGTGCTGGTTTCTTCACTTCCAGGGGCAATTTTCCAAAGAAAATTGAAAGTTTGGGGCAAATCGAGAATTCTGGAGACTTAAGAAGGCAAAATCGCCTTACACCTGCCTACGTAGGGCAGGTGAACAGCGGATCAACTCCAGAAGATTACCGCTTCGTTTTCGTCTCCAAATGGCTCTACGAACAGCGGTTGGAAGGCAAAAAAAATCTGAAGACCCGCCGTACACACGCCATACGTAGGGCGTGTGAACGGCGGTTTCAATTCCAGTTAGTGACCGTATCTTTCTCGCCTAAATCCGCCGTTCAGCAAAGTATGAAGAACCGCTGTACACCCACCCTACATACGGCGGGTGAACACCGGCTGGCCAATTTTCTGGAAGAATTCCTATGATTTCGTGCCCTAATTCCACACACTATAAATACCTCCTTTCAGCTTTTTTCAAACCACCTCTTGCACGACTCTTGACCTCTAAAACACTCATAAAACACTCCAAACCTTCCAAGATCAAAACTTTCACTCAATTCCTTCACCAAATCACCCAAAACCTCCACCAATTCACCATCTAAACCTAAATCCCACCTTACCATTTCATTTCCTTGCCTAGATCTACCATAAAAATCCCATCTTGGAGCATAAGAAGTCAAGGAGAGAAGAAGTCTAGCACAAACCAAACAAGAAAGGAGGAGTTCTTCATTTAGTTTACTCTAATCCCTTATCTCTTTACATTTATTAGTCTTTACTTATGGCTTGTACTCATTTCACATATTGTGTAGCCATTTTTTGTTTCATGAACTAAACTTCCTTTGCTAAGGCCTAGATGAAGCCTTTTCCATGAATCATTAACAAAGGCTATCACCTTATCACCATTGCTTGTGTTGTGTACACTTATTTCATGTTCTTAATTATTATTGAATGTCTAGCTAGCATTTGGTGATTATTTGGTTGTTGTGTGAAGCACCGAGAAGAGAAGCACATAACGTGCTTGATGAAATGTGTGATAGAAGTTGGTAAGATAGAGATATGCGATGCTAGCTTCTAGGATTCAATTGTGAGCCATAAAACTTAATGAATTTGTATGTAGTTCGGATAACCATTGAGAAATAGGTTGTTGGTGCATATAAATGTTGTCTTTATCACTTGAGAGAGGTTAGAGACTAATTGAGGGCGTCACGAATCTACACACACACTTGCATATTTTATTTAAATGAAGTGCCTAAAACTAATAAGAATTGGATAGGTGGATTCAAAGGTCTTAGCCTAATTTCCCATAAGTATTAAAACCAACTTGCTTGTGTTGGCTTTGCTTGAGTTTGTTTGCTTATTTAGTTTCATTAATTGCATTTTAGTTGTATGTTTAATTTAGTTAAATTTGAGTAGTGTAATCCAATCATTAAATCTTTACTTGTCTAAATAGTAGTTAATCAATCAATTGTGGTAATCAATACATCAATCCCCGTAGAACGAATTCTATTCATCATTGTGCTACTCCTACGGCTCCGTACTATTGCGGGTGCTCAATTTGGAGTGGTCACTCATGCCCTCACACACATCACCAAAATGGGGTAGCTGAGAGGAAGCATTGGCACGTTGTAGAAACCGGCTTAATTCTATCACTTTTCTCATAAACAACATACCTCTAGTTGCTTTCCATTACATTTCACCGTTTAAAAAGTTGTATCACAAAAAACCCAACTACACATTCTTTAAGACATTTGGTTGTAGTTGTTTTCCTTTCTTAAGGGATTACTCTAAACACAAATTCAATTTTCATACATCCAAATGTTTATTCATAGGGTACAAATGTTTACACTCTTCTGGTAAGATCTATGTGTCTAGGCATGTGGAATTTAATAAGTTAGAATTTCCCTACACTAGCTTATTTCCAGCTTTAAGGCCTGCTCATGAACCATCTCTATCTCCTTCAATGCCTTTGTCCACTGTCCAAAGGCTTGTAACACAAATATCAAGTAAACCTGCCTTAAATAATAAGGTCATTGCCAGATTGTCTTCTTCCAATAGGGACTGTCATAATAGCTTCCATTTTGATGAAAACTCTGACCACACAGCTGCCATTGATTACAGTGTTCAAAGTCACACAAGTCCAACTTTTTCACCCACCGATCAAGGCACTTCTAGTCCAAACTTATCAAGTCCAAACCTACAACCTACTGAACTGTCAAGTTTGTCCTCGGCTGATGCACCAGTTTTGGCTCCCACTTGTTCCATTCATCCCATGACAACTAGGTCCAAAAATGGCATCTCCAAGGCCAGAGTTTATTTAGCAGAATCTGATCCAACGTCTGCTAAGGTTGCTTTAAGGGATCCTAAGTGACTTAAAGCCATGCAAGAAGAGTATCATGCTCTCCAAACAAACAATACATGGACTTTGGTCCCATCAAATTTAGATATGAATATTATCGGTTGTAAATGGGTGTTTAGGACTAAATATAGACCAGATGTTAGTATTCTAAAACACAAAGCTAGGTTGGTTGCCAAGGGTTTTCATCAAACACTTGGCCTTGATTTTTTGGATACATTTAGTCTTGTGGTTAAGGCATCCACAATCCGTGTTATCTTCTCCATATCGGTCTCTTTTGGGTGGCAAATTGATCAAGTTGACATCAATAATGCTTTCCTTAATGGAGACCTATCTGAATTAGTCTACATGTCTCAACCAGAAGGCTTTCTTGACAGCTCCAAGCCTTCTCATGTGTGCAAGCTTCGTAAATTCTTATATGGCCTCAAGCAAGCTCCTAGGAGCTGGTTTCAAAAGCTTCGGGCAGCCCTTCTTCAATAGGGATTTCAGAATTCTACCTCTGACACGTCTCTCTTTCTCAAGTTCTCAAAGTCTGACTGTCTGTTCTTGATTGTATATGTCGATGACATATTGATAACAGGGAACAACAGCCAGCTCATCTCTGAACTCGTGTCAACTTTGCATCACACATTTGCTCTCAAAACTCTCAGTTAGGTGAACTATTTTCTAGGTTTTGAAGCCTTTCGGACCTCTACTGGACTCTATTTGACTCAAGCTAAATATACTCATGATCTACTCAAGCGAACTAATATGGTTAACTCTAACCCAAGTTACACACCCATATCAGCTGGAACCAAACTTTCTCTTCAATATGGTGTTCCTTTCTCTGATCCTACTCTTTATAGGAATACAGTGGGGGCTCTTCAATACCTTACCAATACTCGGTCGGATATCTCCTTCATAGTGAATAAACTCAGCCAATTCTTAGTGGCTCCTACCTTGGTACACTGGTAGGCCTGCAAGCGAGTCCTTCGGTATTTAAAGGGCACTGTCCATCTTGGCTTGCACTTCAAACCAGTCTCTGTGTTAACTTTGGAGGCCTTTGTGGACGCTGATTAGGCCAGCTATGTTGATGACAGGCGCTCAACCAGTGGAAATTGTGTGATGTTAGGTGGAAACTTGGTGTCCTGGAGCTCTTGTAAGCAATGAGTGGTGGCTCGATCGAGCACAGAGATCTAATATCGCTCAATGGCGCATGTTACAACAAATATCCTCTGGCTGCATTCCTTGCTCATTGAGCTTCATATTTCTAAGAAGTCTTGCCCTGTTATCTGGTGTGATAACATTGGCGCGAATTCTCTTGCTCAAAATCCGGTCTTTCATCAAAGAACAAAGCACATAGATATTGATACGCACTTTATTCGTGAGAAGGTGTTGTCCGGAGAGAAAGATACTCGCTATGTTCCCACAGAACATCAGGTTACATATATCTTCACCAAGAGCTTCTCTCGTAATCAATTTCAATTCCTATGTGACAAACTGGGCCGGTGTTGTCTCCCCAGTTCAGTTCGAGGGGGGATGATAAGATAACAAACGTTTGAGATTAGTTGCTTGTTTAGTAAATCAACTAACGTCTGTTAAACATCCAATTGCAAGTCTGTTAGTAACTAATTGTGCTGACATGACAATAGTTAGTTGAGAATCTATCAAATATGTAAAAGGCGTGACCTTCAGATTTGCAATTGGTTGTATATATTTGCTCATTGTATCAGAATACATTCATTCAATAAAACGTAGAAAATATCTAGAAGAAGTCTCCATTGATGGAGCTCAATTTCTCTTTGTTCTTCTAGTCTCTGTTCTTAGTCTTCATTGAAGACTTTCGTCGAACACTTACTATCATTACAAATCATCACTTGATTTTGAGCCGTGGACTGCCTGGTTTGAGAATCTGTCCAACTGACTTGATTTATACGCTCTGCAGCGGTGGTGGCACGGGTCATGTTGGTGGACCGGTTGGAATCGGATGACGTTCTCTACCATCCGTGGTGTTGATGATGGTGGCGGTTAATCGGATCATTGCTTGTTCTTGATGACCAACTCACACTTTTAGCCTATCCAAAAACACAAGAAAAATTCATTATATAACTGCAATAAACCATGAAACAATAATTAATATTAAGAACATAATACAATTATATACATACAAATAATTAACATGTTTTTCAAAGAATTTTTCAATGTGACTTGTAACACAAGTAGGCCATTAAAAAATTAAACAGATCATAAACAAATAAAAGAATTGCAGCAAATTGCATTTTTTCGTCAATTGCTTATATCAACTGGAGCCGCAATTTGTGTGTATGTTTGACCCATTAATCGTTCAAACAAAATGGTGAATTGCAGCTGTAAATAAAAAACCAATATAACATTATCGTATATGTTGTTTTTGGGCGTGTGGTTGGTCTTGTGGGTGTGCTTCTCCCTCTGTCTTCCTTTTTGCTCGTCTGGTGTTTTGTGTGTTTTGGGTTGGGGGGAGAGGCTGTGGGGTGTTTTTTTTTTTTTTTTCTTGGTTGTTGCTCTGTCAAAATTCGGCGTCAGTGGTCGTGGGGTGTGTGTACCACTGTCGCTGTTTTTTGATTGCTTTTGTTGTGGAGCTTTCTCCTCCTGCTGGTGCTTCTGGCCTATGGCCTTGTTTTTATAAAATTTTGTTGTCTTTAAAGGAAAAAAAAAAAAAAACATTATCGTTTATTTTCTTTGACATAAATATATAATATATGACATGCTTTGCTGTTAATTTACTTCAGGTGTACTATGGGAACAGATATTCGAGTTTAGTTTTTGATTTCGACAAGTCTTAGCAAACCCCTAACCGGTTCAGTGTTAGGATTTATTATAATGCTTCAAAAAAAATTTTTTTAAAAAAATCTTATATAATAGTTCCATATATATATATATATATATATTCATAAATCAGAATAAGAATTTGAGTATCTTATTAATTATTATAGGCATTTGAATTGACTTCACAGCATAGTAACGGTTTAGCTAATGTACAAGGATTCAAATCAGGAGACATATATCCCAATTTTGTTGATTATACACAAATTGAGACACCATTTTTAGATAGCTGATTTGAGTCTACTGTACAAATACTGCATCAACGGCTGATGTGTTAGTTGACAGTTATGTCTACAAAGGTCCAAGGTTTAAAAAATAAAATTAAAAGAAACTAACTCTCTAATACGGTAGATCAACTGGCATTAGATTATTTGGAGGGGTGGGATTTGAAGCAATCCAAGTAAGACCAAACCCGGGCGACTGAATCAGATTAACTTGAATTTTTTACAGCTGATGCGTTTCGGCGTTTCCGGAACTACTACTCAGCTTTGCTGCGTAAGCACATCCTTTTTTAGGCAAATTCCGTCGTTTAGGCCTCGAAGTCGCAGTTTTTGCCATTTTAGGAAAGTTTCTTTTTCACAATAAATTGAGTTTCCCAATTCCGAATCGACTTCCGTCAATTCTGGAGTGTTTAGGATTCTCAGTAGAATTAGTTTTTGCTTTAATTTCGTTTTTGCCTTTTTTGGTAAATTTCCGTTTTAAGTCGTTTTCTTGCTGCCAAGGAATTCGATTAGGTTTAGGATTTGTTTTGCTTTAAATAAAGATGTAGGCCGAATTGGCCATTCAGCTTTTAATTTATAAAATTTTAGAGTTTTCTCTAATTATTCCAATTTCGGTATTCATCGTGAATTAACGAATTGAAGCTTAACTTTCCGGTATTTGTGCACAAATCAACGGAACTTTAGTAGATTGTTTCTAATCGTTTTACGCAGGTTTTTCTGGACAAAGCTTCCGCTATATCACTCTCTTTTACGTAATTACCCAACAACTATATGTTAGTGTATTGCTGTAGCTAAATATCTGAAGTAATTACAATATATGTTATTGAAATAGTAAAAGACAAGTCGTAGTCGATCACATGCATATTCTGATGATAATCACACCTGGTAGAGTAGATGTTCAAAACATTAAAAGATAAAAAATAAAAAAAAAAACAGTAACAAGATGCATCTGAGTACGTAGTCTTGAAACTCATCACTCTATAATATTATACGAATGTAACATGGAAGAAATGCTGCTAAATGCGGCCTGATCTCGAGCCTTGAACAGCCTTGGTTAAGTGACTGTCAAACCGGCTTGATTGAATGCCATGATGTTGTTGCAGCCAATCCGGCAGCTTGATTTTGCCTGACCTTGGGCCATGAACAGCCTTGGTTGATAGATGATTATCAACCATGAACAACCTTGGTTGCTGCCGAACCAGCGGTGGCTTGATGTTGCCTGATCTTGAGCCATGAACAGCCCTGGTTGTGAGACCGTCAATCAAGCTTGGTAGAGATTTTTGACGATGTTGTTGTAGCCGAACTGGCGGCTTGATGTTGGATCTCGAGCCATGAACAGCCCTGGTTAAGAGACCATCAAATTCAAACCGGCTTGATTCATGAGATGTTTGATGATGTCGTTGCAGCTGGTTCAAGGAACTGATCCTACGACGAAACTTTGAGCAATCACAAACTGCTATAGTTGAAAAACCATCAAACCTGCTTAATCGAGATGTTGAGGATGATGCTCTGGTGGTGTCACGGGCGGTGTTGGTGGACCGGTCAGAATCGGATAACGTTCTGCGCCGCCTGAGGTGTTGATGATGGTGGCGGTTTGTCAGCTCATGGCTTTTGTGTTTTTCATTGTAATGATCTTGTTTCTGATACTGATTTCTTGTTCTTGAAGAGGAGCTTATGTTAGCCTATATCAACAAATTCAACATGAAAATTAAAATGCATCATTAACTGTAATAATTAATCAAGAAACAATAATAGTAAGAACATAATAAAATTATATACATACAAATAAGTAAATCAAACTTACATCATGACAAATTGAAAAGAACATAGTGAGAATGTCACAAAAGACCAATTGATCATCAGGTATGTATGAAGTCTGAAGACGTTATTTTTCCTAGTACTATTCATAAATATTATTTCAGATAAAATGTCATTTTCTCAAGTCATTTTCAGATGATGAGAATTTACGATTATTTAAAGTGGTGATTTTACAAATTATAGGCCCTCAATGATTTTTTACATTACAATAATCTTTGAATATTTCAGCTTGCTGGCTGCTGTTTGCTTATGGTTGGCTGTTACCTGTTTTAGGCTTTGCTGTTTTTGGCTTTGTTTCTTGGGTCTCTTGTGTTACTTGGCTGGCCTGCTTTTGGCTTTTAATAAAACAATACTGTTCCAAAAAAAAAAAAAATTATCACTGAATATTTCTTGCCAAATTTTTTTTTTTTTTTTTTTTTTCAACGGTGACTTTGTCAATTCTAATTAAATTTTTAATCAATCAATACAATTAGTTCGGCGATGAAGTTATTAAAGTATTGTTATTCTTATTTTAAATGAAGATATGGATGTCAAAAATAAATAAAGCTGCACATTTGTGCACCTCATCCCCTTCCACATTAGTGAGGGTTTGAATCCAACTATACGTATTATACAAACATGTATGTTGAGTTTTCTTTAGTGTTTAGTTGTGAGTACAGATATTTCCTTATTATGGAAGTAAATATATATGGGTCGGACATATAATACTTAATCTCGACAGATAATATCTCAATAAATTTCTGTCCAGTTTGATGTTGGATTTAAAAAAGAATATGAATTAGTCCTGAATTCGGACACAATAATGTAAAAAAAAAAAAAAAAAAATAGATAATAAGAATAAGTGAATGACATTCAAATCAATTCTTGTACTTACTTTAATTTCCTATCAGTTCTCGATCAAGGCTTTTGTTGAAAGGTGATAGGGTGTCTTTTCCTAATACATAGCATGCATTCAAACTTTCAAGATATTTTCAAGTTTAAATCAATTTTTGGTAATTTTATTTGCATTTTAAATTGATAATTCTTCTAATTATCGATAAATTTTCTTACTGCTGCACGTCAATTTTCACAGAAAAAAAGAAAGAAAGAAAAGGATATGCAAATCATAAAAATAAGGAAATTAGGTCTCCATATATAAATCTTCATAAAACTCATCATAAATTTTTTGCTCATGTGTATGAATCGTGTCCAATATATTAATCAGCAAACTGATACAATTTCATAATGATTTGTTTGGCAACATCAATCCTCCAGCAACCAATAATCATTCCCTGGGAACTGAGAAGATGGAATCTAGAAAGAAAGAGCTTTGCAATTGGCTGAAACAATGGACAAAACCAGAAGCCGGGGGGGGGGGCCCCCCCCCCCCGGCTTTTTTTCAAAATAAATTTGCCCTCATTTAGTCAAAAAGTCATGATAAGAGTTTACAAAACATTCAATAATGGTCTTACACGATTGAACAAGTTAAATAATGCATGACTTAAAGTTTACCTGACTTTACAAACTAATTAAAAAGGCCAGTGAAAACTCAAGACATACATTTGAATAAAATTGATCACATTCAGAATCTCTCACGTTTTTATATACACGATCTTGGTTCTCTAATACTATAGAACCAGGATCTCACAAAAAAAATAATAATAATAAAAAAAAATAAAAGATCTCGCAACTGATACACATTTGTAATAGCAACAAACAATGATGAACGATCGATATACAGATGATCGAGCAGGGTTATATGCAAGACTGATACATTTTTCTGATTTGTTCAGCCACATCATTCATTGTTGGTCTATCTTCAGGTGATTCAGAGGTACATTTCAATGCAAGAGCTATAAAATCTTTAAGTTGCTTCTTTTTTGTAAGACATAATCCATCTTCAACAATGATTGGATCTAAAATCTCAATGAACTTATTATTGCCTAGACATTTCTCCAAACCTTCGCGTAAAATTATACGCTCGTAGTCACTGGATTCCATTTTTTCCTGTCCGATCAAAAGCTGAAGTAGAATTACACCGAAATTATAAACATCGCACTTCTCATTAAAATCATCGGTCATTGCATACTCAGGTGCAATATATCTCATTGTTGCTCTCACCCCATCGTTTACGTAAGTTTCGTCCTCCGGAATGAATGCAGCTAGTGTAAAATCAAACAGCTTGACAAGACCTTGTTCATCAAACAATATGTTGGATAATGTAATACTTCTAGAGATAACAGGCCTCGGAAATCCATCGTGGAGATATGACATCGCATTAGCTATTTCCACTGCGATATTTAACCGCTTTGTCCATAGTAATCGATCAAAAACGGGTTGATGACGATAATGAATACGATCAGCCAGAGTTCCATACCCTACTGCTTCGAAAACTAGAATAGGAATTCGAGTTTGTAAGCAGCATCCAATCAACTTAATGACATTCATGTGATTCATATGAAATGCATACACAATGTTATTGCAACATTGTTGGTATGCCTCCAACACATTCTTTGTAAACTTCATAACTGAAATTGACTGGTCCTTTAAATAACCCTTGTACAGTTTATAATATCTATCGTTTCTAATGAAACTAAGTGGGTAGCTGTAATTGTTTGTTGCTGTCTTGAGTTCTTTGGCGGAGAAAATTTGGATAGAGCGATTGTGTTTACGCGTAGAAGAAGCAATCAACTCTTTCAATTGCGATACTCCATCCCTCTTCAGGAATTCCTTCCTCTCTCCCTTCTCACCATACTGTTTTGATATTTTCAAACAGCAGGCACCCATGGTCTAACCTATAATATATATACCACAAAACCATGAACATGCTTGCTTTCATTCTATTTATAACTATAGAACATTAAAATATTAAGAACATCAGATCAGTAGTAACATATATAGAGAGATCTCTGATCAGTTGTGGGATATCACACGTTTTTTCGTGAGGTACTTGATTCCACAATGTTATGTAATGCGTTCCATAGCATTGTGGAAACATTCAATAACTTTGTGGAATTGAATCCCGCATGAAAAAACATGTCAAATTTCCGCACCCAATAATTTTCGATATATATCTTATGATAATTCTCAAGTTAGGATGATCCTAATTAAAAAATATCCAGAACCTTAGTTTGTAATGTCCAGTTCCACAATGTTACGAAACTAAACATCTAGTTTTGTAACGTTGTGGAACCAGTTTAACAACATTATGGTTCCACAACTTTACGTCCTGAACAGAGAAGCACCCTGCTATGAAGGTACGAAGAATCCAGTATATATATATATATATATATATATTTTTGGCAATACATACAAAGAAATTGAAGAGAATATTACCTTTTTGTGGACGAGATTATAGATAAGGCTAGACCAGAGTTTGGGGAGAGAAGTCCGCAATTTGCAGTAATATTATGTGGGTATTCTCTGTTAAATCTCGAGTCTTTTTTTTTTTTCTCATGTATATATTTAATAAACAGAAACTAGCTAGAAATTTTTGTATTTTTTTTTTTTTTGTATTTTTTTTTGTATTTTTGTATTTTTTATTTTTTGAATTCAAGAAGTATATGCAATTCTTCTCTGTCAAATACCATATTTTGATCTATATTTATGAGTTGGGTAAGGACTACTGCAAAATCACCATCACCATTAATGTTGAGATTCGGTTTGAATTACACCGGATATAGTACGTTTACTTTGTTAATAACCAATCACTGAATAGATAGATTATAAAGAAAGAATGGATAAAGAAAGAGAGGATAAACTCGTCCGTACTTATAGACTCGTTTATGATCACATGAATTTTGTTTTCTGTTTTGTTTTATTTTGTTTTATTTTTTTCTTTATCTAATTTTAATACAATGTATCCTCATGAGGTTGTGGTTTTTGTCAGGCATATCACATATGCCAGGCAAATTATAGGTAGGAACTGAAAATAATTTGATATGTGAAATTGCTAGGAAATTATATATATACAGTTGCTAGGAAATTATATATATATATAAATGTTTCTCGTATTTTTATTATTTTATTTTAAAAGATTAATGAAGATATGTCAAAAAAAAATATGATAATCAATTTTTTTTTTGAAGGGAATATGATAATCATATTTGGATGTAAATAACATCAATTAAAATCTATAATTAAATTATTATTATTAATCATATTATAACAAATTTTGAGTTTTAAAGAGGTGGACACCACTTACACCCACCAATCTCATGATGTAGGTCTTAAGGGTATATCACCAAAGGGTAGTTTGTTTTTTCCACTTAAAACTTAACGGGTTTGAATTGAGCTTATTAAGTTGTTTTTTTTTTTTTTAAGTTACCAAACAACTTAAAAAAATATTAAAAAAAAAACTTAAAATAAAAAGTAAGAAAGCCTTTTCAATATGTTACTTTTCTAATATGTATATTTATGGAACGGTGCCTGCCTTTTGCTTGCTGGATCAAGTTCTCTCATTTCATTTTCTATATAATGGTTTGTAATTTATCATATAAGATTACAAGATTTTCTAAAGTTTACATTTTTATTTCGGGTGGTTTCTGTATTTATTATTATTATTTTTTTACATAATTAATGTATTCTTTTCAAGTTTTGGGATTTCAATTTAGAAAATAGTTAATTACTTTACATAATCATAATAAAACAGTTAGCTTGTAATTAGATCTAATCTCATGTGAATATAATGAAATTAATTAATTAATTAATTTTTTTTGATTATACAACAACTACCGGGACCGGCGAGATTGGGCTTTACTAGCACAGCTCAGACTAACAGCTCCCACAAATGGGGAGAGAGCACCCACATATTAGTGGGACAACACTCACACAATTGGTATGAAAATTTACATATATTCATGCATGTCTTAGCATTTAAACCTTGGTGGTGGAGTCTCCATTTGAAGAGCCACACCACATTGGCAAGAAGCCATTGGCGAATATAATGAAATTAATTTACCCTCGAACAAATAACTAAACGTTTTATAAGATTACATTTGAAAGTTCATAATATTAATTTATAATCAAGAACATGAATCAATGGCATTATCGACCAGAACGATAAAGTTGCCAGATTGGTCACATCTGTCAATCATTATTGGCCACTTGGACTATCTTTATCCAAATAAGATAGACATTTAACGGTAATCTCCATGAAAACTTTCAATTGCTGCTCTATTTCAGGTCATAGTCAATCTCCAACAATTACGGGATCTACTACCTCAACAAACCAATTATCTTCATTAATTTTCTTCACAAAATTCCACAACCAAAACCATAAACATCACACTTCTCAATTCTCATTGAGAACACCTCTGTAATGTTTTTTAGGTGTAGAAAGCAAATTGGTTTAGCAAGAAATTTTTTATTGTAATAGAGCCACCATAATAATTATTATTTAGAATGTCAAAGAAGGAAGTTTATCAATGAAATAGTGATATTATTTTTATTCAAACTCTATTAAAAGAATATAAAAAAAAAAAAAAAAAAAAAAACTCTTGTAGAACACTATCAAGAATTACAAGAAAGATACAGTTGCCTGATTTGTTTTGCTACATCAACCATCGTTGGCCTATTTATTGGTGATTGAGAAGAACATTCAATGGCAAGGACCGCAAAAGCTTGCAATTGTTGTTCTTTATTGTTACAGAGTCCATCTCCCACTATTACAGGATCTACTATTTCTTTAAACCTATTGTTTTCGATATGTTTATTTACATGATCTCGTAAATAATATTCTTCATCACCGGTTTCAGAACTAAGACGATCAGTTATTCTCTGTCCCGAAAAAAGCTCTAGTAGCAATTTCCCAAAGCTAAACACATCACACTTCTCATCACACTGATTTGAAGTAAGATACTCAGGTGCAAGATATCCGAAAGTTCCTACCACCACATCTGTTATAAAAGTTTTTATCTTCCGGAATAGATACAGAAAACGATGAATCAAACAGTTTTGCAACGTGCTCTTCATCGAATAAAATGTTAGACGGTTTGATATTTCTAAAAACAATTGGTCTAGGGAATCCAACATGAAGATATGCAACTGCATTAGCAATCTCCATTGCAATCTTTAATCTATGAATCCTATCCATAGTATAGGCTGAAAATCGGATCGACTGTTAAGTGTGCCATACTCCATGGATTCAAAAACTAGAATGGGAGTTTGAGTTTCTAAACAGCATCCAATCAACTTCAAAGTATTTTTGTGGCACATTTATGCCGCGAATACAATGTTATTAAAACAATATTTGTCTGCATCTGAACGGCTATCTCTATACTTCATGACAGATATTGAACGGTCATACAGAAAACCCTTTTACAATACAAATAAACTATCTTTGAATACAACATTCTGTACCTCGTAATTGTTTGTTGCTGTCTTGACCTCTTCAACTGAGAAGGAACGGAACGGATTATATTTACCTTCACTAGAGGCAATCAAGTTTTCTAATAAAATTGCTACATTCCTCATCATAAATGTTGTCTAATCTGCCTTTTTCGGACGTTTGGATTTTCTCAAAATCGAACACATCTTCCCTATATATTTATAAAACTCCATATATGTATAAAAATCCACGAAGCATTGTTAAGGTTTAATTTGTTGGAACAGTAAAAGAAGGAGAAAGAGGGAGAGAATAGAGTTAGAAGATATTTCAGAAGATCGAAGAGGAGATAATTGGGTTTAATATTCATTGATATCCCTCTTTCAATGTTTCAAGACTATATATATAGTCTGATACAAACCAACAACTAAAATAATAATTCCAAATAAAAAAGGAAACTATCTAAATTGGTGCTGCACAACTGCACAACGAGTGGTGCTGTACAACAACCATAACCTGAAACTAGCTTATATAACGGAACCCACTAATGCTCCACTAACTAACAATTAACAAGCTTGATCAATTCATGCTTGATTGCTTGACTACTGTTTCCCTGTCTCTTAGTGCATGGAAGTCTGGAACCACTTGCATAGCCGTTATTTGCATGAGGACCCTTGTAGGCCATGCAAGGATGATTCGTATCCAGCATATAGGAAATTACATGAAGCATATTAAGAACGTAAAATGAAAGAAATTGATCCAACATTATACATAGAGAGACAACGTACGTCACACAACAGAGAAATTAGTATATATTGTTAATCGACTTGATTTATGTGACGTTACTAAACAAAAGTTATACATCTTATAAAGTTATAATTAGTACCTGTACGTCGATATGATGGCGATTACTGAGAACTGAGAAGCTAGCAAGAACCTAAAGTGATAGAGAGAGATCTGCAATGGACATAAATAAAAGTAAAAGTTTTAGAGTTTATAATAAAATTAATTTGCATCACGAGTCCTTAATTTGAATATTCAACTAATGCCCAACGCGTTAAAGAAGACAAATAAAGACGCCAATGAATCAAGGCCATTGATTTATTTGAGAGTTGACTTTAGTTACATTGAAAATTCAAAAAGTCTCTTTAGAACTATATTTCAATTCTCATATGATGAATAGAAACAATATAAGATACATAAAAGAAAGCACCTTATAGGGCGTGCTTATTAATCGTAAATCTTAATCAGGGAAATTGAAATTGATTCGTGATTACAATATTTATGGAATAAGCTACGTGGACCTCACACGCAATTAGAAATTAAGTTCATACTAGAAACGGAATTTAATTCAACCCTCCTATGCCTTTCTTGATTCCCTTTCCGATGAAACTTAATTTCCTTTGATTTTCATTCCGAATTATTAAAAGCGCCCTTAAAAGGATTCAGCAATGTCACAAACTCCTTAAAATTAAAACTAGATTACATGCTAGACAGATACATTTGTCTGAGTTGTTTGGCAACATCAACATAGTTGGCTCTCTTCAGCTGATTCGGTGACACATTTTAAGGCAAGATCTGCAAAAGCTTTTAATTGAAGCTCTTTTTCAGGACACAGTCCATCTCCAACAATCATGGGATCTATTATCACATCAAACCTATTATTTTCAATATATTTCTCCACACGTTCCCTCGATTCATGTCCGGTCAAAAGCTGAAGTAGTAATATACCGAAACTATAAACATCACTTTTCTCATTGAAATCGCCAGTATGTGCATACTCAGGAGCTACATGTCCCATTGTTGCTCTCACTACTCCATTGTTTACGTGAGTTTCGCCTTCCGGAATAACTTAAGATAGTGTAAAATCATACAGTTTGGCAACACATTCTTCATCGAACAAGATGTTTGCTAGCTTGATACTCTTAGAAACAATTGGCCTAGTGAATCCAACCTGGAGGTATGCAACTGCATTGGCTATCTCCATTGCAATATTTAATCAACGCGTCCAAACAATCATCATTTCTAATACAATCTGACATAGTTTTAGGGCCAGTTTGGTATTATTTTTGAAAAGTTAAAATCATATTATTTTATAATTTTGACATAAAATGATGTTTGGTAAAACTTTCAAAAGTAATTAATTGATAATCTGGTAAGTTTTAACAGTGATTTTGAGAAGTATGTAGGGGGTTACTTTTTGAAAGTGATTATGAAATAATCTATTTTCAACATTTAATGTATTTTTTAAAATATCATTATTATCCTTATAAAATCAAGTTAAAATTATTTATATGCTTTATTTTATCTCAAAATTAAATATTCTATTTAAATCTTGATTTGATTTATAAAATCTTTTAAAAATATTGTTATTGTTCTTATGGAATTTTTTTTCCAATTTAAATATTATACTTAAATATTGATTTAATATATATAATTGATGAAAAAAATTGAAATATGGTCATAAACTCATGTATATTTTAGTCATTGGAACTAATCTCAGCACTTTTGCAATAAAATTACCAAACATATATATACTGCTTTTGAGCTGTATAGTAGTTTTAAAAAAACAATTAACCAAACATCTGCTGATTAACTTCACAGCTGATTATTCCTTCAGCACAGCTAACAGTGATTATTATAAAAGTTACAGCAATATCAAACTGGCTTTTATACTCAACTGATTCAAAAACTAAAATGGGAATTTGAGTTTCTAAACAACATCCGATTAGCTTCACGACATTTTTGTGATTCATCCGTGCTGTAAATACAATATTATTGAAGCAAAACTGTTTTGCATCCTGCACGTCGTCTCTAAACTTCATAACGCTAATCAAACACTCATGTAGAGAACCCTTGTATATATAATATATAGTATGCATCATGTTTTATGACATTAAGTGGGTGGCTATAGTTGTTTGTAGCTTTCTCTAATTCTTTAGCAGAAAAGATACAAAAAGGATTGTATTTACCATCAGAGGAAGTAATCAACTCTTCCAGTAGAATTGCTCCATTTTTATTGAATTATTATTAGCGGGCCTGGATTTAGAGGAGGGGAATATGATTCAATCCAACAATTTTATTGATCTGACTTCTGAGTGTGGGTTCTCAACTTTGTTCCCACATGACTTATTTAACAAGTTATAATTTCATCTCATGACATAGCATATATGCAAGTCTTTTCATTGTCAAAACCAGAGTTTCTTGGAAGCATAGAAATCTTCCCTAGACTCAACCAGTCATACTTGAAACAAAACAAAACAAAAGTGTATGTAGAATGCTTCAAGGAGATTAAAATCCATAGACAAAGGAATGTTTCAAACCATTACATAAGTACTGAAGAAAGTTCAGGAAATTAATTAATTCACAATCAGGAACATGAATGAATTGCATTATGAAGTAGATAGATAAAGTTGTCTGAGTTGTTTGGCCGCGTCAATCATTGTTGGCCTATCTTCACCCGAATCAGAACGACACTTAACCGCAAGCTCCCAGAAAACTTTCAATTGTTGCTCTATTTCAGGACATAGTCCATCTCCAACAATTATGGGATCTACTGCCTCAATAAACCAATTGTTGCTCTTTGTTTTTAAAATGTCATATGCCCTCTGTCCAGTCAAAAGCTCAAGTAACAATGAACCAAAACCATAAACATCACACTTCTCATCCAGAACACCTTTAAAAAGCTCAGGTGCTATGTATCCATATGCACCTGTAACTCGTGCATCTTTTATTTGAGTTTCTCCTTCCAGGATACATTGGGCAACTGAAAAATCAATTAGTTTGGGAACACAGTGTTCATCCAATAAGAAATGTGATGGATTCATCCAACTATAAACAATGGGCCTAGGAAATCCAATATGAAGGTATGCAAATGTGTGAGAATCTCCATTGCAATCTTTAACCTCTGTCTCCATGATAAAGTCTCCAAATGACATTTATGATGACTAAGAATATGATCCCCAAGAGTTCCATACTTGACTAGTGATTCAAAAACTAATATAGGAACTTGAGTCTCTAAGCAACATCCAATCAATTTTAAAATATGTTTGTGACACATTTGTGATTCAAATACAATGTTATTAATGCATTCATCATATGATTGCTGACTCTTTGATTTAAACACCATAACTAAAATTTGACGGTCCAAAAGAAAACCCTTGTACAGTTTAACAAAACCATCAATCATTACAACATTCATTATGTCATAATTATTTGTTGCTAGCTTGAGTTCTTTAGAAGAAAAGTTACGGATAGGATTACGTTTACCATCAAAAGTAGTAATCAACTTATCAAGGAAAGTTTCGCCATTCTTCACTATGGACTTCGTCTTACATAGCTTCTCCCGATACTCCTTTCTCCAAAACAGAACCATTGTATTAACCTATACACAAAACAAATCCCATGATGAAATGCTTTCACTTTATTTACCCATTAAACATGAATCATATTCATGTATATAAAATAGGAATATAATCAGAAAAGCTCATTTTCTTTATACCTACATATATAACCAATTATAGAAGGAGAGACCGAAAAAAAATAGAGATAAGATCCTCTATATTTAATTGACATAATTAACAGATATTTCCTTAAAATAAAAAAGAAGAAGAATTATTGATCACTGTTGACTTATATGAATAAGAAACAAATAAGTAACTAGCATACATATTAGAGATCATACAGAAGAGTATCAAGAGGTCAGAGTTTGAGAGAAAGTTGAAGCTTTAGAATTGGAATTTAATTAATCTTCAAATGTGGTAGTCTTCTTTGTCAACAGTATTGAATAATTGCCTACAAATTGAGTCCACATTTCTATTCAAAGACTCAGTGCCGGCCCTGGGCTGGTGCACCAGGCCCAACATCAAAAGGCTTTTTTTTAAATGAAAAATTGATTATGTTTGGCCCAAATTTTTTTTTTTTAATATAAATGTCCAACCATATGTTTAAAAAAAGAGTAACGATATTTACACCCTAAATTCATATATTTTTAAAATTTCAACATTACCCTCAAATTAAATTATTAAGATTTTAATCAAAATATATTATATTTTTAACAACTATATTTTTTTTTTAATTTTTTACCAAGTAAACTAAATTAATAACTAAATATTGGTCTGTTTATAATCCCTAAAATGAAGAGGTAAACTATTGCAGATAGATTTCAGGAAGCATTGGGTGCAACATCAGGCGATGGAGGTATATATGCTTGTGGCTATACCCAAATCATCTGGGTGAATGTTGAGACTTCTCATGCCTTGAATCCTCGACATACTCAAAAGTATAATGTCAACCCAAAACAAATCTGATTTTTGTTTTTAAAATACCAGTGAATGGACATTTTATAGATAATCCGATAAAGAAAAAACTCAAGCCCATAAAAATTAAAAATAAAAATTATGAGGAGAGATTTGAAAGAAGTTTGTACTTCAAGAAACATATGCAAATGAGGACTGAGGATAGAAGAGCTGAGTTAGAAAAAGAAAGGGAGGAGGTGCGGTTCCCTCCTGGCATTTTTTTTAATTTTAGTTAATTTAAAATTTATTTATTTTTAAAATAATAAAAGTAGCATATTTGGTAATGTGTGAGGTGTACTTACGAGATATAATTTTTAAAAATCCTTAAATGAGATGTACATATAAAAAATGGTACATATACAAATTTCTAAGGACGCAAATACCGACACTCTAAAAAAAGGCTCAATCGCAGCGTTGTTTTTATTAAATGATGGACCCATTTTTTTCATTTCACACTAGCCCGATATGTTGTATTTTTATAAAAAAGCTAAAAAACCTTAGAAAACAAATATATTAAAAGTCCTCAAGCCCAAATGTGCTTAAGAATTCAGATAAACAAAATTTCAAAACAAAGTCCTAACATTACAAATTTACTATTAAGTGCAGACATATAAGAGTAAGTTTCAATTAATTGCCAAAACTATTAATTATATAAAGAGTTGATTGAAACAATAAAATTGCTCTTTATATAATAGTCCATTGAAAACAATAAATTTGTAACTTAAAAAAAAAAAATCCAAACATTTGTCAAAAAAAAAAAAATTTAAATCCAAATATATACACGTGATCATATTCGGTGTAAATATTAAGAGTTCATTAAACTTTAAAAAGTCTAAACATTTGTAAAAATAAAAATAAAAAACAAAATTCAAACATATGCACGTAGTGAAATTCAGTTTCATAAAGCACTGTATGGAGATTCTTGAATTTAATTGAAGTCGCAAAGTGGACTTTAAGGAGGATGAAATCAATGAGAAAAAACAAGGTCAACCATTTTGAATATATTGGTGTGTTGAGTATTATGAATTTTATATTTTGATAGTATAAAACCCGATTTATAACGGTTTAAAACTATTATCAAAATAACAAAACATAAAGCAATTTTAGATATTGGATGCATAAACTATATACAATGAAAAAACATATTATATATATTTATACGGAATTGAACAAGGGGCTCATTTTGAATTTTTTGCCGCGGGTGTCCAAAAACTAAGGACCGGCCAATCAAAGTCATGAGTCAAGATGCCATCACTGATGTTACATATTTGTGCATGTCTTGAAGCCACCTATAATTTGTTTCAAGTATGCCACAAAAGAATAATAATAATAAAGAAACTATATTTCTTTTCAGAGGGTCTCTTTTCAGAAACTATATTTGGTTCAACATGTAAATTACATGTTCTCTATTTTTAATTGCTCAGAAAAAAAATCAGTACGTACCTAAAGAATTACACTAAAAGTAATATAAAAAAAAAATGCACTAAAAGTAAAACCTCAGTATAAACTTTCTAGATGAGTTGTTCAAGGCTTAATTGATTTTTGCTATGAAATGTAAAGGGGCCTGCCATTTTGCTAGCTAGATCATGTTCTCTTTTTCCATTTTTCTATATCAAGGATTGCAATTTATCATTTTAAATTGCAAGATTTTCTCAAGCTTAGATTTTTTTTTACTCCAAGTTTTGGGATTAATTTCAATATAAAAATTAGATACTGTAAATATATAGTCATAAATCATAATAAAACAGTTTACAAAATTACAAATCAAAAGTTTAGAAAATTAATTTATAATCAACATAATTCAATTCCATTATGGAGCAGATAGATAAAGTTGTCTGAGTTGTTTGACCACATCAATCATTGATGGCCTATCTCCAGCTGAATAAGATAGACATTTAATTAACACAAGCTCCACAAAAACTTGTATTTGCTGCCATGTTTCAGGACATAGTCCATCTCCAATAATTATGGGATCTACTACCACAATAATCCCATTTTCTCCATTAATTTTCTTCATAAATTCACACAACCAATTTTTTTCACCTGTTTCAAAATCCAGCAACCAATTATCACCCACTCTTGCAAAGAATTTCCGGTCTTCATCCTTTGTTTCAGTTTCGTTCTCAGTTTCAGACATACTGCGTATTAAGTCGATTTTCCTCTGTCCAGTCAAAATCTCGAGTAGCAATATACCAAAACCATAAACATCACACTTCTCATTGAGAACACCTCTACCGAGCTCAGGTGCTGTATATCCTACATATCCTCTGAATTGTGCATCTTTTATATGAGTTTCTCCTTTCGGAATACATTCGGCATAGGAAAAATCAATTAGTTTGGGAACAAGGTGTTCATCCAATAAGATAATTGATGAACTCATTTTACTATAAACAATGGGCCTAGGAAATCCAACATGAAGATAAGCAAATGCGTTAGCAATCTCCATTGAAATCTTTAACCTCTGTCTCCATGATAATGACTCCAAATGGGGTTCACGATGACTAAGAATATGATCCATGAGTGTTCCATACTTGACTAGTGATTCAAAAACTAATATAGGAACTTCAGTCTTTAAACAACATCCAATCAATTTTAAAATATGTTTGCAAATACAATGTTATTAATGCATTCATCATATGAACGCTTACTCTTAGATTCAAACACCATAACTGAAATTTGACGGTCCGGTAGAAAACCCTTGTATAGTTTAAAAAAAAGATCAAGCATTATAACATTCATTTTGTCATAATTACTTGTTGCTAGCTTGAGTTATTTAGGGGAAAAGTTACGGATAGGATTACGGTTACCGTCAGAAGTAGTAATAAACTTTTCAAGTAAAATTTTGCCATTCTTCACTATGAATTTCGTCTTACCTCGCTTTTCCCAATACTCCTTTCTCCGAAACGGAACCATTTTATTAACCTATCCACAAAACAAACCCGGCCCATCATGAAATGCTTTCACTTTATTTAACCATTAAACATGAATCATATTCATGTATATACAATAAGAATATAATCGAAAAGGTCATATTCTTTATACCTACATATATAAACAATTATAGAAAGAGAGACCGAAAAAAAAATAGAGGTCAGATCCTCTATATTTAATTGACATAATTAATAGATATTTCCTTAAAATAAAAAGAGGAAGAATTATTGATCACTGTTGACTTGTATGAATAAGAAACAAGTAAGTAACTAGCTAGCGTACATGCATATTAGAGGTCATACAGAAGAGTACCTGTGGATGCAGCGCTGCAGATTCGGCAATCAAGAGGTCTGAGTTTGAGAGAAAGCCTCAAGGTCCAGAATCGGAATTAAATCTGAAGCAGAGACCAAATATAAAACCTTAAACGTGATTTCTTACAAGTATATATGTGTACAAAATCTTTTCCGTCAACCATTAAATATTAATAATTTAGACATAACATATAGGGGCATATATCTCCATTATAAGAGTCGGCCGCTAGAAACTTTAATTAATTACTCTGATGTTGAGATTTCACCTACTTTCTCGATTATTTTCTTCGTGTCTTTCAATGAACAAAATTATTCTCTAAATATAATACTGAGCTTTTTAAATAATATTGGTAGTTTCGCATATTAATATATAAATTAGGAAAAATAGTTGCAATTACCATATTATTATATATATATAACTTTTTTTTTTTTTTTTTTTAAGTATTATATAACAAATAACCGTGTAAAATTTCAGCTTTGGAGATAGTGCTTTATATCATTGTCTGGGTCCTTAACTTGACATTATAGATATTGGGTTTAGTTATTAATATTATTAATATGGTATTAAAGCTTGGTTTGGTCTAGCTAGGAATTTTGTGATGCAATTTGCATATGTATTTAGGTTTGATAGTTGGCACATTGGAGTTGCCGTCATTGTATGTGGTATATCAAAAAATATATATTAAATATTATTAGTGCTTCCAATTCCATCACTGGTGTAGAGATTTCATCTACTTACCCTCCATTTTCTTTGTTACCATTCAATGAATTAACAACAATGAATCTGTAAATATATTACTGAGCTTTTTAAGTAATTGGTAGTTGATAATACTTTTTTGAGATTTGTTTTAGAATTTCGATTGCAAAGTGTTCGATGAAAGTCTTGAGAGAAATCTAAAGCTAAAGAAGAGTAAAAAAGGGTTTTCTTTTTTGGCCACCATGCGCCATCAACAAGATCATCTCTCCATGATCCGCTACATCAACTTGTTTCCTTGCTTCATAATTCTTCAATCAATTCGCTTGATTTTGGGCAGCCGAAAACCGTTTCAAATATGCCTACTAATCAAACAGGTTATGTTGTTTCCAGTTCTCATGTTGCAGATGCAGTATTGATTGAGCAACCATCTTCAACGTTGCCACAAGGTATCATTTTGCCCTTGCCAAACAGTACTCGACCTGAAATCGCAAGATCGGTAACCTTTGTTCCGTCGTTGGTGCACCAATCTCCATTTGAAAAAGTGCAGCAACAAGATTCCTCAGTTCCTATTAATCAAGCTTTTACGACGATCATTCAACCAATTTTAGATCCAAAGGGATTTTCTTCCTCGGAACCATCGGTAAGCCCTCCACTTCCATCCACTAAACCATCCTATAAGATGTTATCGATAATCAAGTTGCTTCTAATATTTTGCCGAGTCCTCCCAATTTACCTACTAGAAAAGGTGAGTTTATATCAATTAAGGTCAACGAGACAGTGTACGTTGAGAGAGTAGCGTTGTGTAATTATGTTCTTATAGGAAGAATAATTATTTCTAAAGGTGAGATTCCATGGAAAATTCAGGATTTGAAGTTGAAATTGCAAAAGATTCGGTCACTGGATCCGCAGTGGAAATTGATATCTTTAGGTTGAGGTTTCTACACTATGTTTTTTCCCAATGTGCAAGAGAAGAAACGAATTTGGGCATTAAGATCAATTTCTTTAAAACCAAGAATTCTTCGTGTACAACCATGGCAACCAGATTTCAATCCTTATAAACAGAAAACGACTAATGCTCAAGTTTGGGTGTGTTTTTATGAGCTTGGTTGGGAGTACTGGCACCCACAAATATTAACAGATATTGCTCGTGGTATCGGTGTTTCGCTGAAGATTGACAAAAAAACTTTAGAGGGGGATTTGGGACATTATACTCGTGTGCTTATTGATGTTGATGTCTCTATTATCTCGATTTTCTATGAAAATTTGCTAGATTTTTGTAATTCTTGCAATTCAATTGGTCATCATGCTTCTCGTTGTCATTGGAATAATCAGCATAAGATTGAGGACAAAAAACGTGATTCTTCCTGCCAACCTAAGGGTCGTTCCAAATTAAGACATGTTTATCGCTAGAAACAGCAATCAGGTAAGCCAGATACTGCTGAGACTGTTGAACATGTTGATGTTCATTCTCCGAAAGAAGTTAAGAATCCAAATTCAATGTTGCAAGAAAGATCATGGGCTCTCATACTAAGGGAAATTCATTGGCTATGGCTCCTTTTGTCCCACCGTTGTTGCCTAATGAGATTTCTACTCAGCATGTTTTTTTTTTGCCAAGAGAGACTTCTCTTAAGAATATTGCTACTTCATCTAATGTAGAGCTTTTACATGGGCAGAATTCTACAGTTATAGGTAACACTATTTTGCCAATAGATCAAATGAAAATTATTGCAATGAAATCTTGGGAAGATTTGGCTGAAAACGAGGAACAGTGGCAGACAGTACAGCAAAAGAGTAAAAAGGGTAAAAATTCCGCCGATCAACTTGAGTTTGTTCAACGCAGGCAGAGAAGACCACCATTAAGGTATCGATGAAAGTTTTCTATTGGAATTGTAGAGGGATTGCTAACAAAGATACTAGGCAATCCCTAAAGCAATTTTGTGCTTCTGAGAAGCCGGATATTATTTGTTTAGTTGAGCCATGGATTGATTTTCATAATATTAGGAAAGGTTTTTGGAAATCTATTAATATGAAGCTCATTTGTACTGATAATCAGTAGCCTCAATCTCCTAATTTATGGTTGCTTGCGGATCGTTCCTTTCCTTCTATGGATATTATTCATATTTTTGCTAAACATGTTACTATTTCTTTTTCTGAATTTGACATTACCAGCTTTCTTACTTGTGTCTATGCTAGTGTTTTTTCTTGTCGTAGGCTAGATTTATGGAATGAGCTTCGTGATATTTATCTCATTGCTCCTTCTTCTTGGATGGTTGATCGAACCAATTCAATACCGGATTTTAGCTTCCAATTCCCTTTCTTTTGATAGTTTCCTGGGTAAAATCTGGTGTTTAATGCTTCTTTTATAGCAATTTCAGGTATTTAGGTTTTTAGAGCCCAATGGAGCTTAAGATATGGATTAGAGGCTGAAAATCGAGCAAAAGTGGAGATTTGGGAAACTTTCCCAGCTGGTGTGGCAACCAATCAAGGCAAACAGCCTCAGTCACCTCATTTAGTCGCTTCACGGGCTGCCAAGATTTCAATTTTTCAAGGTGACTAGCCAAGGCGAGTGAGCCTTCTCGCCCCATTCTCTTGCCACACATTCTTAATGTGCATGGCGACCAGCCATGTCAACCAAACCTCTCGCCACAAACTCTCGCCTCAACTTTGAGCCAAATTTCCAGTGCGCACGGCGACCAATCTTCTCGCCACACTCACTCGCCTCATAGCAAATTAAGGGAAAAATGGTCTTTTCACACCTATCTTGTTCCCTACCTATATAAATGCATTTTTATTTGATTCTAGCATCAGACAACACACCTAGCAGCCCTTACTCTCCTACATCATCACCATACATATGAAAATCACCCAAGCTACCACCTTTTTACACCATTTCATCATCCTTTTCACATATTCTCTTATACACAACCATTTCCATCCATCATTGGAAGTTTTGGAAGTAAGAAGAAGCAAGAAGAAGAAGATTCTCAAGAGGAAGCTCTCATGACACATGGGTTTTCTCTACTCCTTTGTTTTCTCTAGTCTTTTTCCATTGATGTGTAACTAATTCTCTAGCTAGGGGATTGATGTAACCGTATTGGACTACTCTTTGTAATTAAATAGTCTATTCTCTAATTCAATTCGATTTTAGTCTCAACTATTGCGTTAATTGCTCTAATCTCTCTATTCATGCTTTATTGTGACCACAAGGGACATAGGTTTGAGAGTTAGTTTATCTAAGAGGTTGAGTTTAAATGTGGATGACCATTCCATTTATTGGGAAGGTTAGTGTATGCATGATCATGCTATGTCAATTTGGCTTAGAGTTTTATGTTAAATAGAGGGATTGACCATTGCTTGCTACATGACCATGTATGAGTAATGGAAAAGACATAGAACTTAATGGATTTATCTTAAAACAAGCCTTAAAATTGGATTGAAGTGCTTAATGAGACTAAGTGAGAACATAGAATGGTATAAGAAGGTTGCATTGATTCCCTAGTGCTTTCTCACATACATTCACTTCTTGTGTGTTTAATTGTTGTGTTTAGCTTAGTTTTTAGTCACAAGATTACATTTTTATTTCTTAAGTTTTCATTTTTAGCTTACAAGTTTATATTTTTAATCATTTACAAGAAACCAAATCATTTTCCAAACTCAAAGCATTATGCAATTTAATTTTCACGCACTTAGAATAGATTTTTCCTAGACTAAATAGTATTCAACCAATTGAATCACCGATTCCAGTGAACGAACTTTTATTTAAATTGAACGTAACATTTTACTGCATCAACTTTGGCGCCGCTGCCTGGGATCAGCATAGATTCATTAGTTGAATCTAGTTAGTTTAGTTTAGGTAGAGTGTGTCATTTGACTTTTTAGTTTTATTTTAGTTTTTGTATCTTTTTACTTCGTTGGTAGTTTTGTTTATAGTGTTTCAGGTTTTTCAGGTGCATGCACGGACACTGTTCGCAAGGAGGATTTATGTTCCCTACCAATGACAATATCAACCGTGTAGGTTAGCTTGCTAGATAGTTTGAGGGGTTAGACCTTGTTGTTGACTTGGGCGACATCTCTACTATGGAAATGGATAGAAACGGTGAGCAAGATGAACAGGGTGTTCAAGGTAAACAAGGCGTTCGAGACGAGCGAGGTGTAAGAGAGAGTCCACCGGGTTCTCCTACACGAGATTTAGATGATGATATCAGGGCAATAAGAGAGTCTGCTCAGCCAATGATTGGAAACCAACCATCACCCATTGTGCTCGATGCCGTGGCAAGGAGCTATGAATTGAGGAGTATGCACATGGGCATGCTTCCATCCTATAGTGGCTTGGACACTGAAGACTGTCTTCAGTTCATGAAAGACTATCAGTCCATTGTGGAGACATTTCCAATAGGCCGACTAACTGAAGAGAAATTGAAGAGGAGGTGCTTCTGATACTGCCTAAAGGGCACGACCAAGCAGTGGTTCGGGTCGTTGAGAGTGACAACAGGTCATTGCGGTGTCGGTCAAAAGATGAACAATTAAGTTCAACCTCGCTAGCACACAAGTCACATGGACTAGCATAGCGGCAAGTGATGGTAAAGATCCGTAGGGAGGTGGGATCCGCCGGCCGTCACCAGTTCTAGCTATTATTATAACACGTCGAGAGAACTCGTGTATTGCGGGTGCGGAAAAGTGTAAATAATACTATAAATATACAAATTACATAAACTAATATTTACAAGATAGGATGGAATAGAGAGATAGCATGAAATGTGGTTACACTAAGGAAATGACTCAACCGTGACAATCCTCATAATTAAGTGCTAGACTCACTTAGTCCCTCAATGTGCAAGTATATCATAGGCTCGTGTCCCTATAATTGATCTCTAATCTCTCTCGTGTCTCAGAAATCATATCCACACAATGCATGGATTCATTAAGTACTTTGGGACACACACACAAGCTTTGTAAGCCAGCCTAGTGATCTCTCACTGTCTAGTCATATATAGTGTTTATTTCGTTGGACATGTAATGCTCAACCGTGTGGGCCATAATACAGCTAATAATTCATTCACAATAGCTAACCAAATACGGGATGACAACCAAGTGAAAGCATTAAGAATACGAGATACCCATACAACACATATGTTATATGCTTGTGTCCCCTTAATTAATCTTTAATCTCTCTCGATGTCTTAGAGATTTAGAAATTACATCCATGCATAAATGCTTGGAATCATTAAGGACTGTGGAACACATACACAAGCTCTACACATCAGCCTAGTGATCTCTCAACTTACTAGCCAAATATAGAGGATATCACACTGGGCATGTTAATGCGAACCACACGATATATAACACACAACCTAAATATCATCCACAAGGTGGCTAACCGAGTGAAAGCATTAAGTAATGAAATACCCCTACAACTACACGGGCACAAAAGGAATTCAGTTTGTCTTTACTCTAGATACGGATTCGGTTTTATCAATCCCCTTAGGATGGTTAAAAATGGAAAATAGGTTACCAAACAACTACATGCAACAAGTTGATTGTTATTCATTAAGACCATTCAATTTAAGTTGGGTTCATTTTCTTGATTTGGGAATTATCCCTAAATCAATTCATCACCCAACCCAAGCCATGAGTGAGCAATTGTGCCTTTAAAAACAAAGACCCATTAAGTACAAGAATATAGAACCAAAGTCTAATTTAGCAAGTACATGCATCAATCAAACTTCTCCCACTCTTTAGAGCTAATACTCAAAACTCAAATCATTCTAAACATGGTATTTTGGATTATCCATCAATCAATCAACAATCATCGGATGTTAAATTACTCTACTCTTAAATTAAATTACACTACTCATAATCCAATTCATGGACACATATCAATTTAGACCTATAACACTCGTGAATATCACAACCAGAGATTTAATCATGATTAAAACAAAGAGTAGAACAAAACTCAAAGAATATAAGAATAATCATACATATATTGCAATAGGTGTAGGTTTACAAATTCCCAAATTGGTGCTACACATCAAGGAAAACAAGATATACAAGGAAAAGAATAAATAGAAACAACCATTGAAGACAATTCCTCCAAAGAAGCTCAATGCTTTCCTAGCTCGAATTTTGTCCAAGACCACTCCTAGTTCCTTGCAATCTACTCCTAGATTGGTGGACACTACAACAGATTGGGTCTTTTAAGGCTTGAGTTTTACGGCGCACATAAAAAGCGCGACGTAAATGTTATCATTCACAACGTGCACACAAATGCACGTCGTAATTATGATGCATAATTTCTCAAAAAAGGAGCGCATTTGAAGAACGCCGTAAAAAAAAAGAGTATTTACGGCGCGCATACGAGGAACGCCGTAAAAAATAAGTTATTTATGGCGCGCATATGAGGAACGCCGTTATTTACGGCGTGCATTTGAGGGACGCCCTAAAAAAGAGATTATTTACGACGTGCATTTAAAGAACACCATAAAAAAGGATTATTTACGGCTTACCTATTACGTGTCTTATTTGAAAGTCTTTTAAGACATGCTACTCATGCCGTGTATACATTTTTCAGAAACAAGTGAATGACTATTTACGGCATTCAGTGCAAGTCGTAATAGTGATACTTAATTTCTCAAAGACGACGTGCATTTGACGAATGCCGTAAAAAAGAGATTATTTACAGCTTACCTGTTGCGTGTCTTATTTGAGAGTCTTGTAAGACATCAACTCATGCATGTATACATTTTTCAGAAACAAGTGAATGACTATTTACTGCATTCAGCGTGCAAGTCGTAATGGTGACACATAATTTCTCAAAGATGGCGTGTATTTGAGGAACACTGTAAAAATGGATTATTTACGGCTTACCTATTGCGTGTCTTCCCAAAATGATGCAATATATGGATCATTTTGTTCAGCCAAAGTGGTTCTTTATCGTGATGAATTTTGTTTTTTCCCAATAAGTTCTTCATAAGGATCAATAAATATTAGTCTTGAGAGGTTTTCTATTATTTAAAAAAAAAAAAACCAAACCGTCGGAATCAGAACCGAAACCGTTGGTTCTGAATAGGGTTCCGAATCAAAAACCAAAATCGCTGGTTCTGAATCAAAAACCGAAACCACTGGTTTCAAATTGAGAACCGAAACCACCGATTCCGAATTGAGAGCCGGAACCAGGGTCATGTCTAATTCCGAGTACGATTAACAATTGACCATTTGATCAGACAATATATGATTTAAACAAAATAGTTTAATTAAATGTTATAATAAATATTTTTTAGTATCAATTTGTTTATCATATAAAAAAAAAATTTAAATTAGTGGAATCGATCTACAAATAAAATTTTGATTGAAAAATAATCAATAAAAATTTAATAACAAGTAGAGGTTATATATAAAAATTATGCTTTTAGTAGCACAATCAAAGCAGCAAGAAGGTGGATAAGGCTTGGCTTGGTTCACTCATGAGTGATGGGTTCAACACTCCGTGAGAACACCATTTAATTGTGGGTGGGTGTGGATGGGTCATGCATGGCGAGTGAGGGTGGGTGGGTGGCTACAGGGTCGTAAATACAATTTTTTTAAAAAAACATATTTACGGCGTTCTTCGCGCGCAGTAAAAAGGGTTCAATTATGGTATTTTTCAAATGTTATTAGTGGCGCGTTTTATACGCCGTATTTGAGGGATATCATTCACGACATCATCTAATACGGCTTGCAAATGAACGCCGTAAATAGTCATTTACGGCGTTTTTTACGTGCAGTAAAAGACCCAATCTGTTGTAGGATAAAGTGTAAAAATGGTGGTGGAGGTGTATGGTGAGCTCCTATGGAGGAAAAACCTCCAAGGGAGCTTGGGTCTCTCACTTATTTGGTGGAGAAGGTGAAAGAGATGAAGAAAATGAAGAGAAATGAGAGTTGGGTGGAAGAGAGAGAGAAAAAGGGGATTAGGGATTCTGTGTAAAATTGGTAATCAACCACTATCACTGAGTATGCTAAGTATCATAAGGCATATTAAGGAGGTAACTGGAACAGGTGGAACAGAGCATCAGCATGTGATTATGCATGATGCTGGTATCAAGAACAGAGCAACAGCGCGTAATCATCATCGTCTGCTCTCAGCTGATCACATGTGAAGCTAAAGGAGATAGGATGAATCCCACATTGAAAACCATAATCTAGTGGATGTCACAACCCATTAGATTAGTCTTTTGAGTTGTAAGGATAAACATACAAATGAATTGTGTTATGCAGAAGAGTGATAAAGTTGTTTGAGTTGTTTGGCAACATCAATCATTGTTGGCTTATCATCACCCAAAAATGAGATTGACATTAAACGACAAGCTCTGCAAAAACTACAATTATGGGATCTAATACCCTAATAAAAACTATTATCTTCATTAAATTTCTTCACAAAATTCCACAACCACACTATTCATCCTCTGATTCAGGACAGTCTGCAAACTCCTTTGCACAACTATTGAAAAGGTCCCATATTCTCTATCTAACCAAAAGCTCAATTACCAATGAACTAAAACCAAAAAAATCACAATTCTCATCAAGAACACTTGTCATGGCTTGCTCAGGTGCTATATATATCCCATTGTTCCTCTAATTTGTGAAAAAGTGAATAGAAGAAAGAATTTGCTCGAATGATTTTCATTGATGTCTGAGTGCAAATATATACAGCTAGCTAACTTTCTCTACAAGACAATTTCCTCCTACAATTAAGCTATCACTGCTACAATACAGCTGTGCTCTATGAATGCTAACTATAATCAAGGAATACATAAGGAAAACAAATATTTACTATTAATACAAAGGATATAACAGATTTGACTTTCCAACACTCCCCCTCAAGTTGGAGAGTGGATGTCTTGCACTCCCAACTTGTGAATCGTAGGTATAAAAAACTCCTTTCCCAAAGCTTTAGTCAAAACGTCAGCTAGCTGATTTGTAGAACTCACAAATCTTGTTACCACAGAACCATCTTGAATCTTATCTCTTATAAAATGACAATCCATCTTTATGTGCCTTGTACGTTCATGAAAAATAGGATTTGCTGCTATGTGTAATGTAGCTTTATTGTCACAATACAGCAACGCAGGCACTTGATGCAAAACCCCTAAGTCTTTGAGTAAATAACGAAGCCATGTTAATTCACAACAAGCTCCTGTCATTGCACGGTACTATGCTTCAGCTGAAGAAAGGGAGACTGTTTTCTAGCCCTTCGACTTCCATGAAATTAATGAGGGGCCTAGGAATACACAGTACCCTCTAATAGATCTTCTCATAAGTGGGCATCCTGCCCAATCCGAGTCATAGAAAGCTCTTAGCCGAAGATCACTGGTTGAGGAGAAGAAAAGGCCTTGGCCAGACGCATATTTCAAATAACGCACAACCCGTAACGTTGCTTCCCAATGATCCTTTCGAGGTTGGTGCATAAACCTGCTCAATATATGGATATAATACATAATATCCGGCCTTGAAACTGTGAGATATATCAATCTCCCAACTAATCGCCTATATCTCTCTGGATCTTTAAGTGGCTCACTCTTATCAGACAATTTTAAACCACGTTCCATAGAAGTATTGATGGGAGCTACCCCCAATAACCCTGCATCCTTAATGATTTCCAATGCATACTTTCGTTGAGAAATAAAAATGTCATTCCTAGATGTAGAAATCTCAATACCAAGGAAATACTTCAAGTTACCAAGATCTTTAAGGCGAAATTTATTATGCAAGAATTTCTTGATATCAGTTATACTCACAGGATCATTTCCAGTAATTAAAATGTCATCAACATATATCAAAAGAGCAGTAAAGGACTTGCCTTGCTTCCTGGTGAACAGAGAGTAGTCAGCTTTTGATTGTACATATCCAGCTGAACGGATGGCCTCAGAGAATTTAGCAAACCATTAACGAGATGCATGTTTCAACTCATATAATGACTTGTGGAGGTGACAAACTAAGTGTTCCTCCCCCTGGCGGTGGAGACATGTAGATTTCTTCGTGAAGGTCACCATGGAGAAAGGCATTATTAACGTCGAGTTAATGAAGGGACCAGCCGCGAGCAGCAGCCAAAGCCAATAAACAACGAACAGAGATGATCTTGGCAGTTGGAGAAAAAGTATCCTGATAATCAACTCCCTTCAATTGAGTGAACCCTTTTGCCACAATTCGTGCTTTATACCGCTCAATTGATCCATCAGATTTAAGCTTTATCTTATAAACCCAACGACAACCAATGGGAGATTTGCCAACCGGAAGAGGAGTGAGAGACCAAATGCCATTTGCTTGAAGAGCCTGCAATTCGGAACGCATTGCCTCTTGCCACTCAGGGTGAACTGCGGCCTCCGAATAAGACCTAGGTTCTGTGACATTATCGATTTGAGCAAAAAAAGATCGATATATAGGCCTATATCTGTGATAAGAATTATAATCGGCCAGTGGATAGCGTGTACCTTTGGTCGGACCTGGAATGGAGGAAGTCGATTGGTTGGAGTAAACGTTGGAGCATACATAATCGTTAAGCTTGACCAGCGGAGCAGTCTGGCGGCTGGTACGACAGAGTGGATTGGGTGGTGGAGCGGGGGGTTCGGGAGAGAGGGGTTCGGGTTAGGTAAGAGAGTGGTCGGGAAGCGGGTTAGGTGAGGATTCCGGTGTCGGAGATGGTGGGTCAGAGTTGCTGGTTCGATGATGGTCGAAAATGATGGGTCAGGGGCAATTTGTGGTGCAGGAGGTGAAGCAACTGTGTGGTCGACAGGAGGTGGAGAAGATTTGTGAGGAATTGGGTCAAATGCTGAATTAGTGGGTGAAATTGTATCATGGGTGGTCAACAATGGAATTGGCCCAGAATAATGGTCCAATGGAGATGTACTAGAAATGGGCTGGACAGAGGCATATGGAAAATTATTTTCAAGAAATTTTACATCCCGGCTAGTAAAAACTGTTTTGGTTGATAAATCAAATAATTTATATGCTTTTTGACGGATAGGATGGCCGATAAAGATGGAAGGCATGGCACGATTATCAAATTTATGAGAAGTGTGAACGTTAGTGGCATAAGCAAGACAACCAAACACACGGAGATGAGAGTAAGAGGTCGGTTTTGAATAAAGAAGTTCGAAAGGAGTTTTGAAAGAGAGAACCGGTGAAGGTAACCGATTGATGATGTGGACAGCGGTAAGAGCACATTCTCCCCAAAATTGTGAAGGGAGATGAGCATGAAATTTTAAAGCACGAGCCAATTGTAAGATGTGACGATGTTTGCGTTTCACAACCCCATTTTGTTGAGGGGTGTAAACACAAGAATATTGAAAAATGATACCATTCTCGTGAAAAAAAGAGCAAAGTGAGATAAATTCCCCACCATTGTCACTTCGAAAAGTTTTAATGCGAGATTCGAATTGAGTGAAAACATAATTGAAGAAACGTTCTAAAAGTGATTGTGCTTCATTTTTGTGACGCATTAAAAAAAATCATGTGAAATGTGTAAAATCATCAACAATGGTAAGAAAATAATTAGCACGAGAAAGAGAAGGGTGTCGATAACAACCCTAAATATCACAATGTATAATATCAAATGGCTTTATAGAAGAAATAGTACTAGTACCGAAAGGTAACAACTCTGCTTGGCCAAAGGACATATATGGCAAACAATATTTAACTCAACAGATAATTTTAAAAATTATTAACAATGAAACTTAAGCGAGAGGGTGATACATGGCATAAGCGACTATGCCAGAGGTCAGTGGATGAAATTGTAATGTTGTAGGCTAGTCGATTTGTGTATGGGGAAGGTTTGGTCAAAGATTTCTCCGTCGCCAGTGCCACCAAATAGTATAGTCCGTCACGTTGTTTACCCAAACCAATTGTCCTCCTTATAGCCAGATCCTACAAAACACACCAATAAGGGAAAAATGTCACTGAACAGTTTAGACCTCTTGTCAAACGACTAACTGACATCAAATCAACTTTGAATGTACGCACAAATAACACATCATGCATATAATAGATGGAATTCAGAGGTAAAAACCCTTTTGCAACAATATTCGCTTTTTCTCTGCTAGGTAACAATACGGGTGGTAACGAGCAATTTTTATATTTATACAACAATTTAGATGATGAAGCAATATGATCCGTCGCCCCACTGTCAATAATCCAATTGCAGGAAGCGATTTTAGACAAACCTGGCTTTGTTACTGCATTCGCTTTGGAACTAGAACCTTCATCCTTAAGAAGTGACAAAAGTTGCTTGAGTTAGGCTTCTAACAATGAAACTGCATGCCTCTCTTCATCATTGTGTGACATCTCAGACACTTGATTAGCAACAGAAAACCTTTTATGTTGATTTGAATTTGGGCCCGAATTCATTCTTGCCTTGGGATGGCTTGGTGGGTACCCATGTTATTGAAAACACTTTTGGATCCAATGGCCCATCTTCCACAGTGAGTGCACTGAGGTTGTCCCCTTCCTAATCCAGAATGACGATGATCATGGTCAAAACGTCGTTCTCCTTGCGCAGAATATGAACGATCCGATCGGACATCCTGAGGCTGAGACGAATGATTCGTTGGGGACTGATATAGGCGATTTGCTCATGCTGAAAAGTTTGACTTTCTATTGTTGTTGTTGTGATGCATCGCCATAGCAGCGCTCCTACCAAGCTCAGTTGCGGTCTGTGTGGCACTGAGGAGTGTTTGTTTTTCTTCTTGAGAAACTGAAGAGTAGGCTTGGCGGATGGAAGGCAAAGGATTCATCAGAAGGATTTGACTGCGAATTGCATAGTAAGTCTCATTCAAACCCATTAAGAATTGCATCAATTTTTGTTGATCCGCCTGTGCTCCATGTGCTGCGTCTGAATATGAAGCCAATTCATCTCATAGGCCCTTCAATTTAGTGTAATAGGTAGAGACAGAGAGTTGCTCTTGTCGAAGACAAGCAATGTCTCACTGAATTTCGAAGATGCGAGGTGCATTGCTTTAAGAGAATCGCTCACAGAGATCTTCCCAAACTTCATGAGCAGTAGAATAATAGATCACACTATCTGCGATTTCTGGATTGAGAGTATTGATGATCCAGGAATGAACCATGTCGTTCAACTGTGACCAAGTCGCATAGCCTTCAGGATCAGCTTTTTCTGAAAGGGCTTCGATAGAACCGTTGACAAATCCGAGCTTGTTCTTGGAGTTTAAAGCTAGAGTCATTGCCCTTTTCTAGCCAGAGTAATTGTCTCCATTCAAGGATTTGGAGACTAGAACCAATCCTGGATGATCCGAATGATGAGTGAAATAAGGATTTGAGATGTCAGCTTTTGAAGAATTTGATGTAAACTCTGGCTTAGATGGACCGGAGGAGGAGGAAACAGTCTTGCTGGAAACAGGAGTTTCATTGTTGGCCATGATGGCTGAAAAACTGAGAAGATACTACACGAGAGATTATAGTGTAGAGATGAGTCGGGATCTTAGTCCTGCTCTAATACCATGAAAAAGTGAATTGAAGAAAGAATTTGCTGGAATGATTTTCATTGATGTCTGAGTGCAAATATATACAGCTAGCTAACTTTCTCTACAAGACAATTTCCTCCTACAATTAAGCTATCACTGCTACAATACAGCTGTGCTCTATGAATGCTAACTATAATCAAGGAATACATAGGAAAACAAATATTTACTATTAATACAAAGGATATAACAGATTTGACTTTCCAACAATTTGTGTATCTTCTATTTGAGTTTATCCTTCCGGAATACATTCGACAAATGAAAAATCAAAGAGTTTTGGAACATAGTGTTCATTTATTGAAATCTTTAACCTCCGTCTCCATCATAAAGACTTCAAATGGGGTTCATGATGACTATGAATGTCATGACCAGTGATTCAAAAACTAAAATAGGAATTTGAGTCTCCAAGCAACATCCAATCAACTTCAAAATATGTTTGTGATGCAAATACAATGTTATTGATACAAACATCACATACATTCTCAATAAAATTTGATTCAAACTTCAAAACCAAAATTTCTATATGACGAACTGAACTTAGTGAACTCACCACCGTTCAGTTTGAGGGGGAATGTGAAAGAGAATGCTCATCAGTGTTCAGTTTTGCCTAAGTTGTTTAGCAGCATCAACTATTGTTGGCCTATCTTCAGGTTGTTTAGAGACACATCTTAAAGCAAGCTCTAAGATAACTTGCGCTTGCTGCTCTATTTCAGGACACAGTCGATCTGCGGTGCCAACTTTTCTTATCTACTAGGTGACACAGATTATTATCACATAGGTTTTTAATTTCCAATACATGATCAGCCAAATCTATACCAGCTCTATATGACTATATCCATCATCCTCGTAGTCTAGTACTTCATAGTACTGACGGTTTTCCAGTTAAAAGCACTAATAGCAATACACCAAAACCGTAAACATCACACTTCTCATTGAGTGATCCAAGGTAACGCTCTGGTGCATCAAATCTTCAATTGATACGCAAGTGCATTAGCTGTTCCCATTGCAATCTTCAATCTTTGTGGCCATAGCAAAGGCTTGAATTGGCGGTGCTGAGGATATTGATGATCATGAAGATGGTCGACATGATCAGCAAGAGTGTTGCACTTAACATATTTAAGTCTTTTCATTGTCAAAACCAGAGTTTCTTGGAAGCATAGAAATCTTCCCTTGACTCAAACAGTCATACTTAAAAAAATAAAAATAAAATAAAATAAAGTATATGTAGAATGCTTCAAGGAGATTAAAATCCATAGACAAAGGAATGTTTCAAACCATTACAAAAGTTCTGAAGAAAGTTCAGGAAATTATTTAATTCACAATCAGGAACATGAATGAATTGTTTATGAAGTGGATAGATAAAGTTGCCTGAGTTGTTTGGCCGCATCAATCATTGTTGGCCTATCTTCACCTGAATCAGAAAGACACTTAACCGCAAGCTCCTTGCAAACTTTCAATTGTTGCTCTATTTCAGGACATAGTCCATCTCCTACAATTATGGGATCTACTGCCTCGATAAACAAATTATCTTCATCAAGTTTCTTCTCTAAATATTCAAACAGATTATTTAAACTGTCATATGTACCAATTATTTCTAAAATGTCATATGTCCTCTGTCCACTCAAAAGATAAGTAGCAATGAACCAAAACCATAAACATCACACTTCTCATCGAGAACACGTCCAAAGAGCTCAGGTGCTTTATATCCCAATGTTCCTCTAACTGGTGCATCTTTTATTTGAGTTTCTCCTTCCGGAATACATTCGGCATATGAAAAATCAATTAGTTTGGGAACATAGTGTTCATCCAATAAGAATTTTGATGGACTGATAATACTATAAACAATGGGTCTTCGAAGTCCAACATGAAGATATGCAAATGTGTGAGCAATCTCCATTGCAATCTTTAACCTCTGTCTCCATGATAAAGGCTCGAACTGCGGTCCATGATGATCATGAATATGATTCCAAAGAGTTCCATACTTGACAAGTGATTCAAAAACTAAAATAGGAACTTGAGTCTCTAAGCAACATCCAGTCAGTTTTAAAATATGTTTGTGACACATTTGTGATGCAAATACAATGTTATTAATGCATTCATCATATAATCCCTGACCCTCTAATTCAAACATCATAATTGAAATTTGACGGTCCAATAGAAAACCCTTGTACAATTTAAAAACACCATCATCCATTATAACATTTATTGTGTCATAATTATTTGTTGCTAGCTTGAGTTCTTCAGAAGAAAAGTTACGGATAGGATTACGGTTACCGTCAAAAGTAGTAATCAACTTTTCAAGTAAAATTTCGCCATTCTTCACTATGAACTTCGTTTTATCTCGTTTCTCCTGATACTCCTTTCTCCAAAATGAAACCATTTTATTAACCTATCCAAAAAAACAAATCCCGTCATGAAATGCTTTGATCACTTTATTTAACCCTTAAACATGAATCATGTTCATGTATATAAAATAAGAATATAATCAGAAAAGCTCATATTATTTATACCTGCGACATATATAACCAATTATAGAAAGAGTGACCGAAAAAAAAAATAGAGATCAGATCCTCTATATTTAATTGACATAATTAACAGATGTTTCCTTAAAATAAATAAGAAGAAGAATTATTGATCCCTGTTGACTTGTATGAATAAGAAACAAATAAGTAACTAGCATACATATTAGAGATCATACAGAAGAGTACCTGTGGATGGGTAGCTGCAGATTCAGCTATCAAGAGGTCTGAGTTTGAGAGAGTTGAAGCTTTAGAATTGGAATTTAATCTTGAAAATGTGGAAGCCTTCTTTGTCAACCATATTGAATAATTGCCTACAAATTGAGTCCACATTTCTATTCAAATTCATGAGTAAAGTTGCCATCACTGATGTTACACGTGTGGCTTCAATTAGGCCACATATTGGTGTCTTGAAGCCACCTATAATTTGTTTCAAGTATGCCACAAAAGAATAATAATAATAATAATAAAGAAACTATATTTCTCTTCAGAGGGTCTCAGGAATATATTTGTAGCTATCTTACAATAAATTAAGACAAAAGAAAATCGAATTCAAATTGATTCTTGATTCAAATACAATTGCCTGAGTTGTTTTGCAACATCAACCATTGTTGGCCTATCATTTGGTGATTCAGAGGCACACTTAAGGGCAAGATTTGTACAAGCTTGCAATTGCTGCACTTTTCTAGCACATAGTACTTGTCTAACAATAACAGGATCTATCATCTCAATAAACCTATTATTTTCATTGCATTTCTTCACATGAAGCAACAACCAATAATCACCTCCAGTTTCGCCACGAGACGGGTCGTATATTCTCTGTCCTGTTATAAGAACAAGTAGCAACACACCAAAACTGTAAACATCGCTCTGCTCGTTACATAAACCAGTATGCATGTAGTCTGGTGCAATTAGTCCCATCGTCCCTGCTACCCAACCTTTTATGTGAGTTTCACCTTCCGGTATAGACTCGGATAGTGTAAAATCAGACAATTTGGCAACGTTTTGTTCATCAAACAAGATGTTTATCGGATTGATTGTTCTGAAAACAATCGGCCTGGAGAATCCGACATGAAAGAAGGCAAGTGCATTAGCTATCTCCATTGCAATCTTTAACCTTTGTGTCAATAGTAATGGCACAAAACAGGGTTGCCAAGTGTCGTTATTGTAAGTACGATCAGCAAGAGTGCCATACTCTATTGGCTCAAAAACCAGAATAGGAATTCGAGTCTCTAAGCAGCATCCAATCAGCCTGAGAATATTTTTGTGACTCATTTGTGATGCAAATACAATATTGTTATAACAATATTCATATGCATCCGAGCTAGTAGGTTTATCTCCGAATTTCATAACAGAAATCGAACGATCCCGTAGAAGACCCTTGTATAACTCATAGGATGCATCACTTGTTATGACTTTCTGAATGTCATAATTGTTTGTAGCTTCCTTGAGCTCTTCCGCTGAATAACTGCGGATAGGATTATATTTGCCATTACAAGAAGTAATCAACTTTTCGAGAAAATTTTCACCATTTTTCATTAGAAAAGCTGTTTTGTCTACCTTCTCTGAGTCTTTGATTGTTTTGAAAAAACAACTCATCTTACCTATACATCCACAAAGCACAAATCCATAAATAGTATCAATTTTCTGTAACTAATTGATCAGCTTTATATTCCTTTTATCAACTTAGAGCTTGTGTTTGATATTCAATAAGAAAAAAAAAACAAAAAATTAAAACAAATCTTATATAGTTAAATCTTACAGGTTATATGTTCAAGACAACCTGCGATAGGACTAAAATAATTATGTATTGTATTATTACTTTTTGAATACAATAAAACATTTGAAAATTAATTTAGTAATATATTTTAAAAAAATTAAACAAAAAGAAATGATTCCAACATGAAATTAATTTGTAACTCATTTACATAAAAGTTAAAGAAAAAAGAAAAAAAAGAAAAAGAAAATTAAAGAGACTTCGAATAACCTGTGAATGCTCGCAAATACAGGGCTTGAAAGAGAGAGCTCTCTGAGTGAAGAGAGAGCTGATCCGGAAGAAGAATGAACATAAGAGAACTCAGTCAATCCATACATTATTGTAATAATATTCATGAATCATGAGTGGTAGCTGGCCACCATGACTTACGGAGGAATCAATTATTATATAAAACTCCATCCCACCTTTTGAAGTTTCAAGTTTTGACTTTTTGTTATTGGGTATAATACTATAATTATTTTATTTTTATTCAATCAGATGATATTTGCAATAAAATGGCCTCAATTGAAAGTGACAAAAAAAAAATATATATATATATATATTCCATAGTTATTTTCCAACTAAATTTGTTCAGTCTCCCCCCTGTTTTTCAAAACAACTTTTTAAAATTTTGTGATCAGATCAGATGAGATGAGGTTGGTCTGGTGGTTGTACCACGAGGTTTCGGGTTCGAGTCCTCCCCCTAAAAAAAAACTCGAATTTATGTAACAGTGTAATATTTATCTAAAATTAACAAGTTTGCAAAGGCTCTACCGCTATTTGAAATGAAGACAGGAAAACCAAGTACAATTCTTTATAGAGATTAAAATCCATAGATGACAAAGCAATGTTTCAATAACAGTTTACAAAATTACAAATGAAAGTTTCAGAAAATTAATTTACAATCAAGAACATAATGAATTACATTATGAAGTAGAATAATAAAGTTGCCTGAGTTATTTGACCACATCAATCATTGTTGGCCGATTTGCAGGTATAGTAGATAGACATTTAACGGCAAGCTCAACAAAAATTATCAATTGGTGCTGTGTTTCAGAACATAGTCCATTTCCAACAATCATAGGATCTACTACCTCAATAATTGAACAATTATTTTCAATAATTTTGTTCCAAACCTTCGTTTCAGAATTGTTTTCCAAGTCTTTATCATCAATAATAATTTTTTTCCAAAAATTCTGCAGAGTAGATTTAACCTTCGTTTCAGAACTAGTTTCAAAGTCTTCATCCTTTGTTACAGAACTCCTTATGTGCCATGTACTTTGTCCAGTCAAAAGCTCGAGTAGCAATGAACCAAAATCATAAACATCACATTTCACATCGAGAACACCTCTAAAGAGCTCAGGTGCTATATATCCTAGTGTCCCTCTAACTAGTGCATCTTTTATTTGAGTTTCTCCTTCCGGAATACATTAGGCATATGAAAAATCAATTAGTTTGGGAACATAGTGTTCATCCAATAAGAATTTTGATGAACTGATAATACTATAAACAATGGGTCTAGGAAGTCCAACATGAAGATATGCAAATGAGTGAGCAATCTCTATTGCAATCTTTAACCTCAACTGTGTCACAAAAATATTTTGAAAATGATTGGATGTTGCTTAGAGACTAAAACTTTAGTTTTTGAATCACTTGTCAAGTATGGAAATCTTTGGAATCATATTCAAGATCATCATGAACTCCTAATTAAGGCCCCTGATGGGCCAAAAATATTCCGAGAATTTTAAGTAATTGGGCATGTTGGATCTAAGCCCAATAAATTGTTTTAAGTAATTGGGGAATAAGCCTAATAAGTTGTTTTATGTTATGTCGTCTATAACTAAAGCCCAAACACATTGGTTCTAAAAAAAGCCCATAGCCCTTTACAAAAACAAAAACTTGTGAACAAGTTTTTTCCTCAATTAATTTGTTTTTCGGGTTTTGCTACGTTGCTATTAATAGTACTTATGTAAGAGATGGTTAGTTACTTTTTGTTTTAATTTTTAAATCCTTAATTTTTATACACCCTTAGATTGAAATCGACCCAGTAACTTTACTCTCTACTGTTAACTTAACCAAACCTTTGTTTTTCTTTCTATTTCTGTTTCACAAGTTTTTTGCATAATTTTTTCTTTTTTTCTTCTTCTTATTTCTGTTCCAGCCGATTCTCCTAACAAAAGACAATATTCATATATTCCTTTTCTTACAAACAAAACATCATTTTTTTTTTACTTTCTTTTTTTAGTTTTTAATTCATTCTTTAGCCAACCAATACGCCACACTTTATATATTCATTCTCTTTCTCGTTTTACTTGACTTTTTATTTCACATTCTCATCCTATTGACTTTACTTTAAATTATTTAATTCAAATTATCAATTTTAAATCTAAATAGTTCTTTTATTGACTTTACTTTAAAAAGTTACCAAGAAATTTAGGGGCGGACATAAGAGATGGCTTGCCCGGGCTACGGTCCGGGCAGACCTCTAAAAAAAATTCAATATATAAAGGTATAATTATATAAACCACCCCTAAGGTTCTATAATATTATAAAACTATGATATTTTATCTAAATATAGTGAAATGTAAATATTTTATTGTTCATTGTAAAAATACACATAATATTATGGCGTCTAACATTATAGCATTAAGCCATTTACAAGTTAAAATATATATTTGTTAACTACAAGTTTAAATAATTGTTTATGCATAAATTTTATAATGTATTTCATATTATTAAGTAGTCTATTATTGAATTGGTGTCATCTTATTATTACAAAAAATAAACAAATACTTTTATCAATAATTATATAATTTTTATTTATTTTTAATCAATGACTCACATGTCTTGCATTGACGTTATTAATTTCGTGTGCATTGAGGAAGAAAATCACAAGAGTTTTCTTCATAATACACACCGAATTTAATAAATTTAGTATGAGAGAGTTTGCGAGTCATTAATTAAGTATTATAATATATTAACTAAATAAAAATAGATAAATAACTATTGATAGTTAAAGAGTTGACTTTATAATATTAGTGTGTATAGAGAAAAAAAAATATATTATATATATATAATTTAGCCCGGGTGTTAAATATTTCATGGGTACGCCCATGCCAAGAACATAGCCAGTGCCGGCCCTGAGGTAGGCCAACTAGGGGTGCCCGCCCAGGGCCCAGAAAACAAGGCCTAAAAAAAGGCCCATTTTTTATTTGTATTTTTTGTGTTTAGTACTCATATATTTGGACTTTAACAAATAAAGGGCCTAAAAATGGTCCAAATTTATTGTTATTTTTTAAATTTCATATAATTATATCAAATTTGGGTCCCAAATAAGAAAAAAGATGTAGAAATCAACTTCTTATATAAAGATTGGGCTCAATATGGATTTTCATTAAAATTATTAAAAGCAAATGAGTAGCTCTATTTGCACCCCTAAAAATTTGTATGTGCATCCCTTTTTACAGGTACACTTCATTAAGAGTTTTTAAAAATATATATTTTATAAACACACCCCAATCATTACCAAATATACCCTTTCTTTTATTTATTTTTTAAATTCTAAAAAAATAAAAATAAAATAAAATAAAAAAGAAGAAGGTCTCCTCCCTTTTCATTCTAATCAAGTTCGTCTCTCCTTATTTACATACACTATTTCTTTGAGTAGAAACTATCATACAGATCTATTTGTTTGTATTTTTTTTTTCAGCTTTGTTTTTTCTATGTATCGCAATATAAACTTGATGAAAATTACTTTAATTAAGCTATTGTAAATTTTCTCAAAAAATAATATATATATATATATATATGTTGACAGTGATTTCTGGATTGTCATGTGTCCAATAATCATACTGTGATAATGAAACAGGTTTTACGTGGAAAACCCTAAAACGGGGAAAAACCACGGCACCCCTTTAGGGCAAGAGAAATAATACTATAATCTTTGTTAAGTTACACTTTCAAATTGTTTGCTTCTTCTCTTATACAATTGCTCTCAATTCTCTTGAATTCGACCCCCTTCTCGTTAGCTATACGGTCCTATTTATATCAGGTAGATTAGGGTTCTCTTGCCTTGACTGTGTAGGTGGCGGACTTCTTAAATAGAATCGTTTTAGGATTCTAGTCTTGCCAGCTGGTTAGGATTTGTTTCCAGTCCAATGTCTATCCCTTTTGGATGCCTTATGTTCTTTCCTATTCAGACTTCTCTGGATAAGAAATAGGGGTTTTTCTTTATGGGAATGTAATTCGGAAGCGCCCATACTTGGATGAATACTTGCTTGTTAGTTATAACTTTGCTGTACTGGCCGAGTAAGTCTTGGCGAGTAAAGGTTCTTCAGCGAGTGAAGGTTCTCTAACTTAGGCTATCTGGTGAATATCATTTTGGCTTCTGTCAGTCTTGATGACGTGGCAAACGGTCAGAGTTTCCTTCATTGACCAATTAACAGGTGATGTGGCTTTATTCTTCTGTTCTTTCTGCTCACATTACTGACGTGTCTTCTAATTGAAAATATACATACAACAATATCCCCCATAAATACCTTGAGCCGAACAAGATAAAATACCTCTTCTTTTCTTCGTTTCTGTGAGCAGTATTACTGTTCTTTGGCCTTTTGGCTCCATTTGGAAAATTCTCTTAAAAATCCTTTCCCCCTTTTTTGCTTACTACTTCTCTATCCACGTGTCATGTGGGTGTTGATCTCAATGGTTAGGAACTTCTAAAGCAAGCTTTCATCCTTAGCTACAAGTTTTTCAAGGATTGCGTTTAACTTGACGCAGTGAGGTGACGTTTTGACTGCAGGATGCGCCCTAGGATGCCACATGTTTATTTTTTGGTGGGTAGCTTGGTCACCGCCCTGTACCTTGGCGGTTCACACTATCATACCCAGATCTGATTTTTAAATTTCGAAAATCTTCCTTCTTTTAAGGCAACGTATCATTTCACTTGCCCACTTCCACTCTTAGCAATTTTGACTCTCTCTCTCTTTCTTTACTGCTAGAACTTTAAAAAACCCTCGAGTTGCAGGTTTTCATTTTACTCTTTGTTCCCAAGATTAAGACTTCCGGCATTCCTCCTTTCTGCTTTTTTGATTACCAGACGGTTCGAGATTTTTGATTGCGCTCATTTGCTCGTTTCACTAGATCATTTATGTAGCATTCATTTCTATGGGTTTTTCTGGTGTGTTTTCGTGAATCCCTCTCAGCGATCTTTACTTTTTAATCAAATGATGCGTGTCTTGGAACCTGGTGATAAAAAATACCACGGATAAAATTGAGTTGTTGATTTGCAATTTTAATCCAAACTCTCCAGTGCCTATTTCCTTTTATATACCTTATGTTCATGAGACCTATGCCCCTAACATCTCTCCTACTTCATCTTTTGATAGTGATTCTTCAAAGATGATGAAATCTTCAAAAGCCAGTGGTAGCAAGCGAAAATCGCCTAGGGTTCCTAGAGAATCCCGGATCGGTGCTCAGTTGATAGTTGATTCCGACGTGGAGGACTACCGAAGTAATCGGTTACACTTCTCCCTTGAGCGTCTGAGCTCCTTTGATTGCGAGGTAAATGTTGTTGGCGAACAACAACTGCAAAAATATAAGAGTCGGTTTGATATCCCTGATACCGTTCACACTATAAGAAAAATGGTCTATTGGGACGAAACTCTATTTGGACGCTTTTTTTTCGTCCCAATAGAAGGTCTATTGGGACGAAATAAATTTCGTCTCAATAGGCAATCTATTGGGACAAATATATTTCGTCCCAATATGTTTTCTTTTTATTTAAAATTATAATAATTAATTAATTTTATTGACCTTTAGGAACAAATTGTTTTCGTCCTAATAGGAGGTCTATTGGGACAAAATACATAATTCGTCCCAATAGACTGCCTATTGGGACGGATTTATTTCATCCCCACAGGTTTTCTTTTTATTTAAAATTATAATAATTAATTAATTTTGTTGACCTTTAGGGAAGAATTTTTTTCGTCCCAATAGGACGTCTATAGGGACGAAAACAATTCGTCCCAATAGGTTTTCTTTTTATTTAAAATTATAATAATTAATTAATTTTGTTGACCTTTAGGGACGAATTTGTTTCATCCCAATAGATTTTCTTTTTATTTAAAATTATAATAATTAATTAATTTTGTTGAAAATTCTTGATTTTTTTTTTTTTTTGAAGTTTTTTCCTTAAAGATGGATTAATAATTAAATTACCATATAAAATAGAAAATGATGCAATATGATTCATTTTGTTCGTCCAAAGTGGTTCTCTAACGAGATGAATTTTGTTTCTTCCCAATAAGTTTTTCATAAGGATCAATAAATATTAGTCTTGAGAGGTTTTCTATTATTTAAAAAAATTTAACCGAACCGCCGGAATTGGAATTGAAACTGCTGGTTCCGAATCGAAAACTGAAACCGTTGGTTTCGAATCGAAAACCAAAACCATCTGTTTCGAATCGAAAACTGAAACCGCTGGTTCCAAATCGAAAATCGAAACCGTTGGTTCCAAATCCAGAACCGGAACCGGGGTCATGTCTAATTCTGAGTACAACTAACAATTGACTCTTTGATTTGACAATATATTATTTTAACAAAATAGTTTAATTAAATATTATAATACATGTTTTTTAATATCAATTTGTTTATTTTATAAAAATAAAATTTAAATTAGTGGAATCAATCTTAAAAATTTTTTTGATTGAAAATAAATCAATAAAAATTTAATAGCAAATAGAGGTTATATATAATAATTATGCTTTTATTATCACATTTGAAGCAGCAGCAAGGTGGATAATCATGTGGGTGGGCGCGTGTGTGTGCAGTGTTCTCCTCACCATGAGGACAGCAATTAAATTTATTTGTGTGTTGCGTAGATGGGGCGACTGGGAGGGGTGTGTGCGCGCAGGTGTGGTGTGGTTGGCCTACTTGTTTGGAGGCAATTTTTTTCTTTTTTTCTTAAATTTTTTTTTTTAAAATTTCATCCATATAGGATACCTAAAGGGACGAAAAATTATTTAAAGGGACGAAATTTTTTGTCCTTATAGGTTGTCAAAGGGGACGAAAATACAATTCGTCCCTACAAGTTGTCTATTGGGACGAATAATTTCGTCCCTATACATTATCAATTGGGACGAACAAAAATCGTCCTATAGGTAGTCTATTGGGACGAATTTCAATTTTTATCCCAAAGAACCTATTGCGACCCACCTGAGGCGACGGAATTTGGGACGAAATTTATTCGTTCCAATAGACCTATTGGGACTATTTTTGAGCTATTGGGACGATAAAAAAACGTCCCAATAGGTCTTTTTTTTGTAGTGTCAGTTGATACTTCCCGACGAGCGAGCCGTATGGAATCCTCCCTAGAATGCCGTCGCCATTTATGGATTGATGCTCAGCTGTGGGATTACTCTTCCCATTCAGCCTTTTATAACCAGGTTCCTCGCTGATGCCAAACTTGCACCTGCGCAGTTGGCCCTAAATAGCTACATGATTTTGATGTGCATGTGTTTAATGTGGAAGATGAAGGGTTACAGACCTCCTTCTCCCCTTGAGATTCACCATCTGTACACACTGAGACAATCGGGCAGTGGTGGCACTTACTTTCTCCTCTCTTCGGTTGTGGAGAATTGGATTCCTGAAGGTGTAGTAAGAGACGGTACAGTAGAAGTTGCAAATGATGAGAAGAAGAAGGGTTTCATTTGGGGTTCCCCTACTTCAAACAAACGTTGGAAAAACAGTTGGTTTTTCGTTAGTGGTGCCTAGGGTAGAGATGCTTCAGCCAGCGTTCGCCGGAATCTCCTGACGAGAAAGGTCCCAAGGCATTTCACTTATCCTAATGCTTGGTCGAAGGCGTTACCTATTCTACTGGATGATGAGATCTCTCATCTCGCTGTTGATGTCGTGCTTCCTTTAGCTGAAAGAGGGTAGCCCTTCCTTTTGGATGAGGAAATGATGATCAAGGAAAAACTTTTCCCTTGTCTGCATGCTCGCCTCAACGACAACATTTTCTCATCTTTGTTTTTCTTTATTATTAGTTCATGTTGAAACCATTTTCTTCTTTCTTTCAGTGAATGATTTTGTCGTGGTCTGCGACTTAGAGGCCCGAGCGGTGAAGAATTCTAAAGCTGCTAGCCAAAGGCTTACCGCTGGATTGGCTAAAGAGGGGATTGCTTCTCTTTATGGCGATGACTTTATGGGTAGTGAGGACGTAGGTGGTGACTCCAAACAATGTGCCGATGCTGATCCACGACGAAATCGTCAAGAGGTTGCCATAAAGCGTACTTCTAGCCGAAAAGGCAAGGAACAGGTTGGCACTCCGGGGGTGAGCGAAGACGTCCCCATTTTTGATGCCAATATCCCAGAAACTCCCGAAGATCCTGCGAGTGACTTGACTCTAAGAGTTCACCGGGGAAAGAGAGTGGCCGAGAGTACTCCAAAAGATGTTGCTCGTCCTTTAAAGAGGGAGTCGAGGGTGGTGCGGTACGTGATTTCCTCGAATGAGGAAGGTGGTAGCGAGGCCGTGGCTGTTGAGGATACTCCCTTTGATTGAGTTAATCTGGAGGTCCCCGCTACTGGAGCTGGGGTCGTTGATTCCGTTCCCCTTTTGGAGAATATCGGTGATCCTCCTGTCTCCAATTCTGCTGCTCCTGATCTAGATGCTTCTGTTTCTACCCCACCCGATCCGAATATTTCTACCTCGACTCCTCTAGGTCTAGACGTCTTCGCTTATGTTCCTTAAGATCCAAATATCTTTACCACTGCTCTGCCAGATCCGTCTTCTTGTTTGGCGAGTGCCGATGAGTAGAGTGCTTCTCAGCCCGATTAACCTGGTTCATCCGCGCCCGCTATGGATCCAGTAGATGTGCACAAAGGACCCCCTGCTGCTGCTACTGAAAACGATGAATCTTCCAGTTTTGTTTCCCTTTCAGATTTTTCTGCCACAGAGATTCTATCACACCTGGTCTAGAACGTTGTTTATGTCTGACAGGGTTGGGAACATGTGAAGAAAAAATCTCCCAATAGGAAGATGAAATTCTTTTTCAACTGCCACTCGTTGGTGAGTTTTTAATCTCTTTGTTTAATCTTTATTTTGCTTTCTTCCTAATACACTTTTTCCTTTGAGAATAAGCGTGGGGATGCGGTTTCTTTTGAGAATAAGCATTTGCGCGAACAAATCTCCCGTCTGGCAGCTGCGAAGTCAAGTTTTGAAGAGTCGTTCTCGCAGCAGGTTGCTTAGTTGAGAGAATCCGCTGATGGATTTCTAGCTACTCAGTTGGCCGCTGAAGAAAAGTTATCTCTAGTCGAAGAGAAAATTAGGGTCTTAAAAGATCAGTTGTCTTCGAGTCAGGAGTCACTCATAACCCGAATGGAGGCTGAGAAGCTGGTTTAGGAGGCTAAAGAAAAGGCTGAGAGAGAATCAGAGGATCTTCCAAACCAACAGGCCTCGAGTGAAGCCATCTTTAAAGACTTGAAGAATGAACTCGAGGTTCAAGCCGTTGATCGATTCAAGAGGTCCCCCGCTTATGATGCATTTTTTCTACGAGAATTCGAACATGGCATGAGACAGCCAAAGAAATTCTTTGCGATGAAAGGTCACTCGAACGAGAAGGTATTGAAGCGCTTCGACAAGTCCCTGAAGCTGCATATGGATGGCACGATGGGTTCGATCAAAGACCAGATAAAGAGGTGGAAAACCCATTGTCGCTATGCTAGAAATGAGCCTCACCCGATGCATCTTGAAGTCCCTTTGAAACGTGTGTTCAATATGTATTATTCCATGAAGAAATGGAGCCTTACGAGTACTGGTGATGAGCCAGATTTGGGGCATGTTTCTTGTTGAGACTATGAGCTTTTTATGCTAGTAGGGGACGAAAAGATTGTCTGGCCATCGAAGGACAAGATTGAATGGGAGGAAGATAGTGGTGACGCTGGTCCGGCAAATGGTTGATTGTTTTTGTTTTTCTTTGTAATTTAGTCATATTCGCCAATGTACATTTACCATCAATTTATATAGTCAACTTTTGCTTTTATCTTGGTTCTTGCATAACTTGTTATGGATCTTTATTCAGCTACTATTGTTTGAGCTCTTTGATTAATATCTTTAGAGTTAATTTATTGTTCAGCTACCATTGCTGAGTTTTTGGTTTACTTAATGTTTGTCAAGACGTATCCGACCATATACCAAGTCTTTATGCATACTATTGGGACGTCACCTGCTTCTGCCTATACTATTATTATTGCTAGTTTGATTAACCTCCATCGCTTCTTTATGAATGTGTATTTAAGCGCTGTTTCCGAGTGCTTCAATTGCATCTCCATGGGTTATGCTTCGCTAGTGGTGGCGAGCATCGGTTTGGTCGTATAGCATTTTTCTAGCTCAGGCTATTGTGATGTATTCATCTCAGCCTGTTATGTTTGCCTTTCCGTGTTAATGAGAATTTTTGGATCTCACGCAGTGGCGAATAGTTTTTAACTTTTGAGGGTATTACTTTAGAAATGACTTACTTTATTGAGTATCACAAGTATTTTAGTAATAAATTACTCTTTATTGAAAGCCTTGAGTACTTTGGTAATGGATTGGTCCAGTGAGCCTCTCAAGTACTTTAGTAATAAATATTACTCTTTATTGAATAAATCCTACAACTAATAACAATGCTTAAAGGGAAAATATTGAAAGTTTATTCTAAAAAGTGAAAAGCGAACTTTAAAAGACGAGTTCTCAGGGGTAGTATATCTTCAAGTATTGCGCATTACATGGTTGGGGAAGCTCGCTGTCTCCTACTCTAGCGTTGTGATATGTTCCGTGCCCTGCTATGCCAGTAATGTGATATGACCCTTCCCATTTATTCGCGAGTGACCCAACAGCTTTATCCTTGGTTCCAGGGGACACTCTTTTCAGCACTAGGTCGCCAAGTGCGAATCTTCTTAGGCGTACATATAAATTGTAATACCTGGCTGTTCTTTGTTGATAAGCTGTGTTCCTGATTTGGGCGTGTTCTCTTCTTTCCTCTAGCTCGTCTAAACCGTATTTTAGCATGCCAATATTAGCTGAGGTTGAAAGAGTTGTACTCTTGGAGAGGAGAAAGCTGTTTCTATCAGAATGACAGCTTCGGCTTCGAAAGCCATAGAGTAAGGTATCTCACATGTTGAATTTCTTTATGTGGTTCGATAAGTTCATAGCACCTGTGGTAATTTTTCTGCCCAATTTCCTTTCTTGACGGCTAGCTTGGCTTTTAGATTGTACTTGATTATTTTGTTCACCGCTTCCGTCTGCCCATTCGTCTGTGGGTGAGCTGGGGATGTATAGTAATTGTTGATCTTGTATTTCTTGCACAGCTCTCTGAACTTTCTGTTGTCGAATTGTGTCCCGTTATCGGTGATGATGATGTTTGGTATTCCGAACCTGTACAAGATGTTCTTTTTCACGAAACTGGTGGTGTTTGCCTCTGTTATGTGTACCAATAGCTCGGCTTCCACCCATTTCGTGAAGTAATCCACTGCCACAATAGCATGCTTTGCTCCTCCAATTACCGCGGGCATTGGACCAATGAGGTCAATTCCCTACATGGGGAATGGCCAAGGGGAAGTGATACTCTGTAGGTTTTCAGGTGGCTGCTGGATGTTGTTTGTAACTTTCTGACACGATTCGCACCTTGCTGCTATTCTTTTGGCATTGGCGAACAACGTTGGCCAGTAAAATCCATGCCTTAGCGCTTTGTGGGCCAAACTGACACCCCTAGTATGGTTTTCGCAACTCCCACTATGTACGTCATTTAGTATTCCTTCAGCCTCTTCATGTCCAACACACCTCTGCAATACTCTTGAAAAACCTCTTTTATACAATTAGCCACTTAGAACTAAATACCTTGTGGCTTTGTACTTCAGGCGTTTAGCTTCTAGTGGGTCGCTTGGCAAAGCGTCATTGATGAGGTATTCTTTTATTGGTGTCGTCCAGTCATCTGACCTACTTTCGATTACTCCAACTTCGTTCTGCTCAGCCATGCTTGGCTGAAGTAGATGGGCCATAGGGATTGTTTGCGACGAAATGTTGATTTTGGCCAAGGCCAGCTTGGCCAAGACATCTGCCTGTTAAATCTTTTCTCTTAGGATCTGTACGATCATGAATTCTTCGAATTATCCCAACAACCCCCTCGTTAATTCCAAGTAGGCTATCATGTTTTCATTTCTCTCTTGGTATTCATCAACTACTCGGTTAACAATGACTTGGGAATCGTCGAAATTTTATATCTCATCGGCTCCTAACGCAGTGCATACTTTCAAACCTGCTATTAGTGCTTCATATTCTGTTTGGTAGTTGATGGCCTTGAAATCGAAACGCACGACACATTCGACTGAGTCTCCTTCCGGGGTTGAAACCACTATCCCTGCCCCGCTGTCATACGTGTTTGATGAACCGTCAACATGAAGTTGCCATTGGAAACTTATTTTTGTCTGCTATGCTATTATCTTCTTCACTTCCACATCTAGTTCTGTAAATTCCGTGACAAAATCGGCTACTGCCTGACCTTTGATTGATGTTCTAGGGAGGTATTTGATGTCGAACTCACTTAGCTCAATAGCCCATTTAGTTAATCTTCCGGAAACTTTTGGCTTCTGTAAGATCAGTTTAAGCGGGCGGTTTGTGTATACTTCGATCTGGTGGGCTTGGAAATAATGTTTCAGTTTCCTAGCTGTTGTTATCAAGGTGAGTGTCATCCTTTCGGCTGGCGAATACCTTGTCTCGACGGGTAACAGTGTTTTGCTTGTGTAGTACACCTATTTTTGGACTCCTTCTTCCTGCCTGACCAGCACGGAACTGGTAGCTGCTTCTGTGACAGACATTAACATACTCAGTGTTTCTACATGAAATGACTTTGAGAGTAGTGGCACCTGACCGAGGTAGTCTTTCAATACCTTAAAAGCTTGTTCATAATCATTGTTCCATTCGATTCCTTTACCCTTTTTGAGGGCCCTAAAGAATGGTAAGCATTTGTCGGTCGACTTGGATATGAATCTGTTCAGCGATGCCAAGCATCCTGTAAGTTTCTGAACGTCTTTCAAACTCTTTGGTGACACCATGTCAGCTAATGCTTGAATTTTATCAGGTTCACTTCTATTCCTCTTTGACACACTTTATACCCGAGGAACTTGCCCAATGGTACGCCGAACACGCACTTTACAGGGTTTAGCTTCGTACTGTATCTGGTCAGTACGCTGAAGGTTTCCCGTAGGTTGCTCACATGTCTGTCGCTTATTATACTCTTTATTAGCATATCGTCGACGTATACTTCCATATTCCTTCCTATTTGTCTGGCGAACATTTTATTGACCAGCCGTTGATACGTTGCCCCCTCATTCTTCAAGCCGAATGGCATGACCGTGTAGCAGTATAATCCTTGATCGGTTGTAAATGTTGTTTTCTATTCATCTGGTTCATGCATCTTGATATGATTGTATCCCGAATATACGTCTATGAAGCTCATGAGTTCGTGCCTAGCAGTTGCGTCAACCAATTGGTCGATTCTTGGTAACGAGAAGCTGTCTTTGGGACAAGCTTTATTCAAGTCAGTAAATCCACGCACATTCTCCATTGATTGCACTTCTTTTTTTAAGAGCACCACGGTCGTTACCCACTCCAGGTACTTAGCTTCCCTGATCAATCCCGCTACGAGCAACTTGGCCACTTCCTCCCTTATGGCCGCACTCCTTTTTAGGTTAAAGCTTCGCCTCTTTTGTATTACTGGTTTGATCTTGTCATCTACTGTCAAATAGTGTGAGATCACATTCGTGTTGATCCCTGACATATCTTCGTGACTCCAGGCAAAGATTTCCTTGTATTCTTTCAGGAGGTTTGCTATGTCAGTTTTGACTTACTCAGCCAACCTTACCCTAATCTTAACGGTTTTGTCCGGTTTCCTTTCGTCTAGGATGATGGTTTCGGTTGGCTCTTCTTTTTCCCTATTCGTCTTATCCCTCGGATCGAGTTAGAAACTCTTAGGTATCTTTTCTTGTTTGGCTTCACCAAGTTTAAATATGCTCAAAGCTTCCACCCCAGCTCTGTCCTTGAAGACTGATAGGTTCGCTTGGCGAGCCATCTCTTGTGATCCCTTTAGCTCTCCGATCCCGAACTCCATTGGAAATTTCACTTTTAGTGCGTATGTTGATGTGACTACTCGGGCCTTATTCAGGAATGGTCGGCTAAGAAGTGCATTGTATGGCCAGTTATAGATGTCGACAACTACGAAATCTAATATGATTGTTCTTCGATAAGGTATGGTGCCGAATCTTACCGGCAATTTCACAGTTTCCGAAGATCTTACTTCTGCACCCCCAAATCCTTTCAACGGCACGTGAAACGACTCTAAGTTTCTTCTGTCTAGCAGCAGCTCGTCATATACTCTAGCGCTCAGGATGTCAACCGAGCTCCCATTGTTGATCATTACCCCGGAGTACATCCCTGTGAGCTATTTGGACTCCTACCACAATTGTGTCGTTGGGTTTTGCATAAATTCATTCTGAATCTTCGTTTGTGAAGGTTATTGGATCCCATCATTCTTCGTTTCTCTTAGGGCTTCGCTATACGGAGTTTACTTCTATATTCCTATTTTCATTTATCACTTCTCGAACTTCGATCATTCTCTCTCTGTTGCTTCAACCAGTGTGGGATCCGCCGAATATGGTATTTATGGTGGCGCTCGGGCTATTCTTCCTTAGACTCTTTCTCTTTTGCATGTTTCCCCGGTTGTCTTGGTGACCACCTTGCTTGTCTCCCCTCAAAGTAAAATCTTTAAGATGCCCGTCCCCGATCAGGCTCTCTATGTGATTGCGTAGTTGGAAACATTTGGAAGTGTCGTGTCCGTGGTCCTTGTGGAAACGGCAGTATTTAGTTATGTCCCTCATGGCATTAGCAGACTGCTGTCTATGGTACTTGGCGAGCCTTTTATCTTCTACTACCGAGAGTATGTCCTCTTGGTCGCTCGTCAAAGGAGTGTAATTGTTATATCTGCTTCGGAACCCACTAGTTTAATTACTCCCCCGGCTTTCCCTAGATTGACCTTTTTGGTTTTTCTCATCCCTTTGGCGGTCACGTGGTTGCGTTTTTTGCTTTTTTGCCTCTAGGTTCCTATTTTATGTCTGGTCTGTGGCCATGTACGTAGCTACCCCCTACCTCCTTTTCTTCAGCTAAGGCGTAATCGCCGGTTATGTCCATCATCTCTTCGTAGGTCTTCGGTCTGTCTCTCAGCAGGTCAAAAGATAATCGACCACTCTATAGTCCGTTGGTGAATGCAGCTCTGATAGTTACATCGCTCGCGTTTTTAATCTGAGCAACCTCTTTGCCGAATCTCGTTAGATACTTCTTGAGGGACTCACTTTTCTCTTGCTTTAAATTTGAAAGGTATTCGAGTGACTTCTCCTCTGCACGCTTCCCATGAATTGCCTTATGAAAGCTTTGTTGAAGCCCGAAAAACTACTGATGCTCTTGGGCAGTAGCCGCTCGAACCACTTAGAAGTGAGATCTTCGAACGATTGTGGAAATGTTAGGCACAAGAGTCCCTCGTTGGACGCATACTGCCCTATTACATTACAGAATCGCCTGACATGTTCCTTCGAATCTTTGGTTTCTTTGTATTGTTCGATGGTTGACATCTTGAACCTTCCAGGGAACTGAGTATGGGCGATCTGGTCAACGAAAGGGTTATCCGATTCTTCGTCCGATGAAGCTTTGTGCCTGTATCTCCAAGCCATCGATGTTTTTGACAGTTCTTGAAGTGTAATAGTTCGTCGGCCCATGGGTTCTCTTCCTGTGCCGAACTGGCTCTTAATAGTCAACTTTTGGTAAGCATTCTTCCAGCTGTCTCTACTCCTTTCTGACTTTTGGTCGTCTATGTTTTCGGATCTCCTCTGTCTTCCCTTTTTGGATCGCAAGCTCTTTCTAGGACGCGGACTTTTATCCTCAAATGAAACAGATCGATGCCTCTGGTGTGTCCTTCGGTATGCATCGTTAAGGATTGCTTCGCGTCGGGCTGTGGATCCTTCTCTCCAGTGGTTCTCCTTTACTCATCTGGTCTCTTCTTGGTTCTTGTCTTCTTCCTTCAAGGGTTTTCGAGATATTTTTGGGGGGTTTCCTCTACTGATACATTTGCTTGGGCGTCCGGGGTTGCTATATGGACTTCTGACCGCAGCCTTTCTGGTGGATGATTCCGAGTATACTTGCTGTTAGGCCGTAAGGAGAAGAGATCCCTAGGCTGATAGGGAGAGAGAGTCCCAGCTTATTGGCATCGTTGACTACGTTGATTAAGGCAGCTTGGAAGTGCCGTAAAGTTCTCGATTTGGTCACTTCGGTCATTGGTGTTGCCATCGACTGCTCCCTTATCGTGATTGTTTCGCCCTTAACCAATCCGGATGCTTTAGGATCTTGACGTTGGTTATCGCCACTAGAGTTTCCATCTTTCTCACTGGTGTTGCTCATGTTTTCTAGGTCTGTTTGTAAGGGTTCCTCGAAGTTCTTGTTTCGTACCCCCCCCCCCCCCCCCCCCCCCCCCCCCCCCCCCCCCCCACCCTGTGTCAATTGTTGACAGTGATTTCTGGATTGCCACGAGTCCAACAATAATACTGTGATAATGAAAGCAACAATGTAAATAAAAGCATGTAAAACACATGTTTTACGTGGAAACCCCTAAAACAGGAAAAATCCACGGCCCCCCTTTAGGGCAAGAGAAATAAGACTATAATCTTTGTTAGGTTACACTTTCAAATTGTTTGTTTCTTCTCTAATAAAATTGCTCTCAATTCTCTTGAATTCGACCCCCTTCTCGTTAGCTATATGGTCCTATTTATATCAGGTAGATTAGGGTTCTCTTGCCTTGACCATGTAGGTGGCGGACTTCCCAAATAGAATCGTTTTAGGATTCTAGTCTTGCCAGCTGGTTAGGATTTGTTTCTAGTCCAATGTCTATCCCTTTGGATGCCTTCTGTCCTTTCCTATTCAAACTTCTCTGGATAGGAAATAGGGGTTTATCTTTATTGGAATGTAATTCGAAAGCGCCCATACTTGGATGAATACTTGCTTGTTAGTTATAACTTTGCTGTGTTGGCCAAGTAAGTCTTGGCTAGTAAAGGTTCTTTGGCGAGTGAAGTTCTCGGCGAATGAAGGTTCTCTATCTGGCGAATATCATTTTGGCTTCTGTCAGTCTTGATGACGTGGCAAACGGTCAGAGTTTCCTTCGTTGACATGTTGGCGAATATCATTTTGGCTTCTGTTAGTCTTGATGACGTGGCAAACGGTCAGAGTTTCCTTCGTTGACCAGTTGACATATGATGTGGCTTTATTCTTTTGTTCTTTCTGTTCACATTGCTGACGTGTCTTCTAATTGAAAATATACATACAATATATTATTATTATTAAGTACGGGATTTCACAAGATTTAAAATGTGAGATTGAACAAAGGGCCTCATTTTAACTATTCGCTCCAAGACCTCCAAAACCTCAGAACTGGCACTGTACATAGCATGTACATAAATTTACCGAGTACACTACTTTACCGAGATTAAAATCTATAGAATTAATGTGTACAAAATACAGAAGAAAGTACAGAAAATTAATTTACAATCAAGAACATGAATCAACTGCATTATCAAGCAGATAGATGGAGTTGCCTTAGTCATTTGGCCACATCAATCATTGTTGGCCTATCTTCACCTGAATCAGATTGACATTTAACAGCAAGCTTAGCGAAAACTCCCATTTGCTGTAGTGTTTCAGGGAATAGTCCACCTCCAACAATTATGGGATCTACAAACCCAATAATTTTCTTGACAATATTCGAAATCCAATTATCATCCTCTGTTACAGAACTATCTTCAAATTTTGTTGCACAACTATGGAAAAAGTCATTTTTCCTATGTCCAGTCAAAAGCTTGAGTAGCAATGAACCAAAACCATAAACATCACACTTCTCATCGAGAACACCACTCGAAATGTGCTCAGGTGCTATATATCCATGAAATCCTCCAACATATGCATCTTTTATTTGAGTTTCTCCTTCCGGAATACATTCACATGTGAAAAATCAAATAGTTTGGGAACACAGTGTTCATCCAATAAGAAATTTGATGAACTCATCCAACTATAAACTATGGGCCTAGGAAATCCAACATGAAGATAAGCAAATGTGTTTGCAATCTCAATTGCAATCTGTAACCTCTGTCTCCATGATAATGACTTCAAATGGGGTTCACGATATCTATGAATATGATGATAGAGAGTTCCATACTTGACCAATGATTCAAAAACTAATATAGGAACTAAAATCTCTAAGCAACATCCAATCAAGTTCAAAATATGTTTGTTACACATTTGTGAAGCAAATACAATGTTATTAATACTAAAATCATATGCATGCTCAATATACTTTGATTCAAACTTCATAATTGAAATTTGACGGTCTTGTAGAAAACCCATGTACAATTTAAAATAACTATCATCTATTGTTGTAACATTCATTGTGTTAGAATTGTTTGTTGCTAGCTTGAGTTCTTTAGAAGAAAAGTTACAGATAGGATTACGATTACCGTTAAAAGTAGTAATCAACTTTTCAAGTAAAATTTCGCCATTCTTCACTATGCATGAACTTCGCCTTACCTCGCTTCTCCCAATACTCCTTTCTCTGAAAGGGAATCATTTAGTTAACCTATCCACAAAACAAATCCCATTAAATGCTTTCAATTTATTTAACCATGAAGCATTCATGCATATAAAATAAGAATATAACCAGAAAAGCTCATATTCTTTATACCTACATATATAACCAATTCTATAGAGTGAAGCTGAAAAAGATAGAGATCAGATCCCTTTATATTTGATTGACATAATTAACAGATATTTCCTTGGAAAAAAAAAAAAAAAAAAAAAAAAAAAGTATTGATCACCGTTGACTTATATGAATAAGAAATAAATAAGAGTACATGTGGATGGCTAGCTGATTCAGGTATCAAGATAAGAAAACATAAGAAATTTGAGTTTGAGAGAAAGTTCAAGTCTTTCAATCGGAATTTAATCTAATATATATATATATATATATATATATATCATTTTCTAGCTAGAACAGTCTTACAAAAAATTCAAAATCGAAGTTACATAAAAGTTATGGAACCGGTTCGACAATGATATGAAACTAGACGTTAGTTACATAATATTGTGAAACTGGTTCCACCACGTTCTGTGACATTGGTCCTAGAATTTATATATATATATATATATATATATAGTCCTGATCTGATCGGTGCATTATAATATAACTTTATCAGGATATTGAATGTGAGCCATTAGTTTTGACAAGTGCATATGCATACACACTTGAGTCAAAGTAAGTAAAACTAATGACTCACATTCAATGTCCTAATATCCTCACAAACATGGGAGGAGATAAACGGGGGTCGACAGGGGCGATGCCCGCCCCACCCCCCACCCCCCAACCCCCAACCAAAATATTTTTTAACAAATTTTTCATGTATAAAATTGTCATAATGTATTATATAGACAAAGATATCTATGACCCATCACATTATTTTTTAATTATAAACATAGTTGTTACCCTTTTAAGTATTGTCCAACCAATATATCTAAGAAAATTTGATGTGAGGTGACGACACGTTGTTGCAGTGTCGGTCAAAAGATAAACAATTAAGTTCAACCTCGTTAGTGCGCGAGTCACAGAGACTAGCATATCGGCAAGTGAGGGTATCATTTCTCTGGGAGGTGGAATCCACCGATCGTTACCAGTTCTAGCTATTATTACAACACCCCAAGCGGACTCGTGTGTTGCGTGTGCAAAGAATGTAAATAATACTATAACTAAATAAATTATAAACTAATATTTACAATGATAGGATGGAATGGAGAGATGACATGAAATGTGATTACACTGGGGAAACGATTCAACCGTAGCAATCCTCCTAATTAAGCTCTAGACTCACTTAGTCCCCCAATGTGCAAGTATATAATAGACTCGTGTCCCCTTGACTGATCTCTAATGTCTCTCGAGTCTTAGAAATCACATCCACACATATGTATGGATTCATTAAGTACAATGGGACACAATTAAGAGCCATGTTTGTCGGCCTAGTGATCTCTCAACTTTCTAGTAAAATACATTGGTTATTTCGTTGGCCATGTAATGCGCAACCGCGTGGGCCATACTACAACCAATAATTCAGCCACGAGGCTAATTAAATACGGGGTGACAACCAAGTGAAAGCATTAAGAATACGAGATACCCATATAACATGAATGTTATATGCTCGTGTTCCCTTAATTAATCTATACCCTCTCTCGGGTGACATAGAGATTATATCCATGCATAAATGCTTGGATTCATTAAGGAATAACACACATACGAGCTTTACACGCCAACCTAGTGATCTTTCATCTTTCTAGTCAAATGTAGAGGATATCACGTTGAGCATGTCAATACGAGACCACGCTATATATAACACACAACCTAAATATCATTCACAAAGTGGCTAACCGAGTGAAAGCATTAAGCAATGAAATACCTCTATAATTACATGAGCACAAGAGGAATTCAATGGTCTTTACTCTAGATACGGATTCGGTTATCAATCTCCCTAGGATGGCAAAAAAAAAAAATGGGAAACGAGTTTACCTAACACTAATGTGCATCAATGCAAATTGTTAAACATTAAGAACATTCAAATGAATAAAGGGTTCTCCTCTTAACTTGGAAATTTTTCCTAAATCAATTCATCACCTTTTTCGCCAAGGAGAGGCAAATGTGTCTTAAAAAAACCTATTAAGTACAAGGATGTGAGCCAAAGCCAATTTGGCAACTAAATTCATAAACTAGTTTTTTCTACTCATTAGAGATAAAATCCCTAACACTCAAATCATTCAATAAATGATATTTTGGTCATCCATTAACATACAAACAATCATGGGAAGCTAAATTACTCTACTCCTACATTAATTACTTTACTCCTAATCCCATTCAAGCATACATGTCAATTTCTAACCTCCACAAACATAAATTTCACAATAAGAGGTTAAATATACATAAATCAAAGAGCAAAACAAAACTCAAACGAATTTATGAACAAAATACATACATATATAAATATATATATAGCACATGTGAGGGTTTACAATATTCCCCAAATTAGGGTTACACATCAAAGAAACGAAAATTACAAAGTAAGAGTAGATAAGAGCAAACCCTTAAAGACAATCCTCCAAAGATGCTCCATAGCTTTCCTAGCTCGAAATTGGCTCTTAATTCCTTGCAATTTGCTATAAGATGAATGGATGAAGTGAGAAAGGGGTGGTGGAGATATATGGTGAGCTCCCATGGAGGAAGAACCTCCATGGGAGAGTGGGGTGAAGAAGAAGAAGAAAAAGAAAATGAAAGAGATGGAAGAAAATACAGGAGAAGGTTTGGGCATGAAAAAAAGAAGAGAAAGTGTGGGGATTCTTCGATCTAGAATTTGTGAAGCACCCTTAAAAATAAAAGAAAAATGATATATATAGGTAGGTCAAAGTGGGTCCCAAAAAAAGTGAAAAACAAGCGGTGATAGTCATCTTGGGTACGTCTTGCTATTCGCTTTGACGAAACCAATCACGAAACATGGCAGTAACTTTGGTCTTCCATTTCATGGTATATCTTGCTATCCGCTTTAACGACCTCAATCGTGAAACATCTCAGCTGTTCTACTCTTAATCTTGGGGACGTCTTGCTATTCGCTTTGACGAAACCAACCGCGAAACATGGCAGTGGCTTTGGTCTTCCATTTCGTGGTACATCTTGCTATTCGCTTTAACGACCTCAACCGAGAAACATCTCAGCTGTTCTACTCTTGATCTTGAGGTACGACTTGCTATTCACTTTGACGAAACCAACCGCGAAACATGGCAATGGCTTTGGTCTTCCATTTCGTGGTACATGTCGCTATTTACTTTAACGACACGTATTGCGAAAGTGCTCTTTTAACCCAAAATTCCCTTATTTGGCCTGAAAATCCCCGTTATCGTGCGTAGACTTCCCAAAACAAAATGAACCTATACAAGGCTCACAAAACATATTATATTCATAAAAACGCTCAAAAACGAGAACAAACGATAAAAAATGGGAACCTCAAAAGGTGTATAAATCGTTTCAATCATGATGCAGCATCAGCAACTATAAGCCTATGACTATAACTGTTTGAAAAAGAAAGTATTCATATGTTCCTATTTAATAATATATCTAATGAATAGATATCGTGAAGATTATTAACCATGATCACTAAGAAATACCGGATGTAATAGATTATTTACTAAAGTTGTAAGTTCATTTTGTGAGACATGCAAAATAGATATTCCAGATATCAATGCTTGTTACATTGCAATACAAAAGCCATTTTCAACATCAATAAGATAATTTTACAATTAAACAGTACTACTGAGTATTTATATATTTTATGTTGCAATTGATTCTCAATTACAATAATTAAATATGAGTATAGGTTCAATTATAAATAATTTTTTAGATTTTAAATAGCGGCATTTTGATTCATAAAACTTATGTTTATTTTATTTATTAATTTATGAGACTAAATGGTATTACATGTATTTTTTTTTTAATAATTTAGTTTTTAAATATTAATATATTTGTAATGCACAACAATTTAAAAATATAGAGAGATGGGAGAGCTTTTTAGAGAGAGAAACAGAGAGTTTTTCAAACATGAGGGCATGGTAGCAGGTTCTAAACGGAGAAATAGCTCAGAGGAAGGCCATAACAACAGGGAAGACTTCAGAGATCGACTGTTTTCGGTGTTTGTGGACAATATCAACCCTACGATTGATCAAGAAGGTTTATGGGGGATGCTCAAGCCTTTCGGAAGGATCCGAGACATTTATTTATCAGCTAAATCAGGTTCTAGGTCAAGTAAATTCGCCTTTGTGCGTTTTGAAACTTTAGAGGAAGCTAATAAGGTAGCTAGAACCATCAATGGAATGCATATTTATAGCTGGCCGATCATGGCAAAGGTTGCCTCCTATGGATGGAAAAAGAGGAGATCAGCAGAGTTCGACGATTGACAGAAGGTAACTTTTGATAGATACAAGTCAGAAGATTCGTTAGTGTTGGGCAACAAAGGAAACAGATCTTTTGCTGAAGTGTTAAGGGGAGAACAAGGAGGTACATTCAACCAAGGAAAGAGGGTTCATGATGAGAGGTCTTTTGAGGCCAAGACTAAGGACCTTTCTATGTCTTGGACTAGAAAGCAGAGGGATTGTGAGTGGCTGGACAGGTGTGCTGTAGGGGTGCTGAAAACTTTCTCCAGTGTATACTCTGTGAACTCAAGGCTAAGTAGCAGAGGTTTCTCTTTCTCATCATTTTTTCTGAGTGAAAAGTGTGTGCTATGGTTCTTTGAAACTGAGGCTGAGAGAGAAGGATTTATAAGGAATATATTTTTCTAGACTGATAGCTTTGTATCTATGCAATCGTGGTCGGATTCCTTCTTTCCTCAATCTCGGTTAGCTTGGGTGAATTGTAAGGGAGTTCCATTAAGTTTTTGGAGTCCAGATCTTTTCATGAAGCTTGGGTGGATGGTGGGAGAACCATTGCTAGTTCATAAGGAAACCTCACGGAAAAGGAGATTGGACAGAGGTAGATTGTTAGTCATCATCACTCAGGATCAACAGGTGGTGGCTAAGATTACAGTTAAGGTCGATCACGGTGCTTTCACGGTTCATATAGAAGAGGAAGATGCGGCGGTGGATTGGGTCTGGGTAGAAGATTTTTTGGATTTGCAAAAGGATGAACCTTTAGATTTGAATTTGAATAAGCTTCCAGAAAAGGGGAGGGTTGAAGTCGAGGGCAGAAAGGAAGACATTCATTCCTCATACATCAGTGGCAGAGGAAAACCAGAGAAGACAGGCCTAGTGAGTACATGTCAGATCAAGGAAAGGGGAGATAGGCTAAAAGTCCACTGCAAAAGCATGGCTAGCGATAGGAAAGCGACAGTAACAGTCCTAATCAGGTGGAAAGTCTTCATAAAGTTAGAGGTGAAGTAACCATGGAAAAAATTGATAAAGGAAAACAAAAGTGGGTTTATGTCCCGAAACCAAAAGTCAGATACCAACCTTAAGAAAATGGAAAGTTGAATTTGGAAAAATGAGAACTCATCAGGAGAGAGAGAGGGTCAGATCTGACGATTGTACCTCGTCAGAAGAGATAGAGGTAGGGGTCACTTTGAAAATAACAGTAAATGGAAGAGGGTGAATGTTCAAATTCGGGTATTAGAAAAAGGGCTGGACATCATGGTAATTGGGCCTTGGCAAATGGTCTGGAAGGGCGGGTCAGAGAGGCTTCTTCAAATGGACTGGACAAAGCTCAATCCTCTAAAGAACCCTCCTTGGAGGAATCTCTTCAAGCCCATTTGAATGAAATTGAGGCCGAATTTGTGAAATCTAAATTTGGGGTGGATATAGGATTTCAGTCCCAGCAGGGTACTTTAAGGCCCAAATTTATAGAAAAAGAAATTGAAGGCTTGATAGAGGAAGAAAGTGGCAGTGATTAGAGTATAGAGGTTAAAAGAAGAATTAGCATCAATTCTTCATCAGATAGAGAAGATGAAGGTGAACGAATGAGGGTTAGGAACAACAATAATCATATTCAAGAGCTATCAGTTAGAAACATGCGCTTTTAAACAAAGAAGCATGGCTTGAAAAACAGAAATCGACAAGGTAGATGAGAGACAGATATCATGGAGAGGCTCAGAGAAGTCAGAAGTTAAAGCTAATCAAGTCAAGGTGGAATTTGGAAGAGGAAATTAATAAGGTTATTGAGACAGGAGTGGCTTTGGGGTTTGATTTTAATAGCAACATATCAGAAGTGATGGGTGTTATTGCTTCTAGGGAATTGGAGGATGATGAGAGGAGTAAGGAGAAGCACGCTTAGTTGCGTCTTTTGGTTGGTGTTCGGTTTGGGTTTCTTTGCTTTTATGTTAGCATTATCTTGGAATATAAGAGGTTTAGGTAGGAGGGAAAAGAGAAGAGTGGTCAAGAATATTGTGTTGAAGCATAAACCAATGATTCTTTTCCTTCAAGAAACAAAACTGAGTGTCTTTGACAGTAGTATTATTAATTCTTTAGGTGGTGGCTGGTTGGCGAGAGGCGTTGGTGTTAATGCGATGGGTGCTTCGGGTGGTCTTATTTCGTTATGGAATGAGGACCAATTCTCAGTTTCGGACTGCATCACCAACAGGAGATGTATCCTTCTTGCTGGAGAGATGGTAGAAAGTAAGAAAGTGTTGGTCTTCTGCAATGTTTATGCTGCCAATGTTGAAAGCGAAAGGAAGGACCTGTGGAATTTCATTCTCCAAGCTCAAACGTCTCTTCCGCATCCGTGGTGCATAGGTGGGGACTTCAACACAGTCTTGTCGGATTCAGAGAGAAAAGGGGGTGATAACAATGCTACTTCAGTAAGAAATTTCAATACTTTTGTTCTCCTTGCTAAGGTAACGGATATTCCTCTTCATGACATTACATATACATGGACCAATAATAGGGAGATGGCTTCTTGGGCTTGGTTAGATAGATTTCTGATTTCCCCTTTGGTTCTTTTGATGTTTCCGAATTTGTTACAAAAGGGGCTGCCGAAGAGTGTTTTGGACCACAATGCTATCACTCTAGGTGTGTCCAAAGTGGATTGGGGGCCTTGCCCATTCCGTTTCTATAATAATTGGCTAGAAGATAAGGATTTGATGAAGCATACGATGAAAGGGTGGAATGTCTGTAAGGCTAAAGGTTCAGCAAGTTGGATTCTTTTTTCAAAACTTAAAGACTCAAAAAATAGGGTGAAAAATTGGGTGTCTTCGAGGAAGAAAGATGTGCAGTCAGTTAGTGCTTGTGAGGAGCGGCTTGGGGTAGTAGACAGGAAGGCAGTCTTGTAAGGTTGGACCGAGGGGTTACGAAAATAGAGGCTCAGAATTCTTTCGGAGATGTGGAAAGAAATAAGGAGGGAGGAGCAAATTTGGAGTCAAAAATCTAGAATTAAGTGGTTCGTTGAAGGAGACAGAAATTCTAGGTTCTTTCATTGCATAACCAATGGTAGAAAAAGGAGGAACTACATTGGGGACATTCAGTTCAATGGGGTAAGGACTTCAGATCCGTCTACTGTTAAGAATGGGATTTTAGATTTTTTTGTTCAGCATTATAAGAATGTTTCTTGGACTCGACCAAGGATCCACGGTTTGAACTTTAAGCATCTCTCTGATGAAGATTCGGTTATGTTGGAAAGTCCCTTTAGTTTAGAAGAAGCATGGAAAGCAGTGAGGTCTTGTGATGGCAATAAAGCTCCTGGACCGGACGGATTGAACCTAAATTTCATTAAAGCTAATTGGGAGAACATTCGGGTTGACTTTATAAGGTTTCTTTATGAATTCCATAGGGATGGTTCCATAGTCAAAGATTTGAACAAAACGTTCATTGCTTTGATTCCTAAATGTGTCAAGCCTGAGTCGATACGGGACTTTAGACCAATTAGCTTGGTAGGAAGTATGTACAAGGTGTTGGCTAAGATCCTATCCAATCGTCTTAAGAAAGTCATGGATTCTATTGTTGGTGAAACTCAGATGGCGTTCGTTAAAAATCGCCAAATTCTATATAGTTTCGTAATAGTGGATGAGATTATTCATACTTGGAAGACGGAAGATGCAGGGGGTTTGGTGGTTAAGTTAGACTTTGAGAAGGCGTATGATAGCGTGGACTGTGGTTTTTTGGATTCGATTATGAAAGAAATGGGTTTTGGGGAAAAATGGCGTCTTTGGATTCAAAGTTGTATCTCATCGCCTTAGATTTCGATTTTGGTGAATGGGAGCCCGACTTCGCAATTTGGCATAGAGAGAGGCTTAAGACAAGGGGATCATTTATCACCTTTTTTGTTCAATATGGTGACCGAGGCTTTGAGTTGTCTTTTTCAGAAAGCTTTCGGTTTAGGAATGATGGAAGGGGCCTCTTTTGGGTCTAATGCAGTTCATGTGTCACATCTCCAATTTGCAGATGACACGATTCTTTTCCTTAAGCTGATGATGGATTATCTTTGCAATGTGAGAAGAATTTTAAGATGCTTCGAGTTGGTGTCAGGATTGAAAATAAATTTCCACAAGTCTTGTGTTATTAGAGTGGATAGGAGAATTCCGGACAGCAATGAATGAGCAGAAGCTTTCAAGTGTAAAAAAAGCTGAGTTCCCAATATCTTATCTTGGGCTTCCACTTGGGATTAAGAGGAAATTCAAAGCGGCTTGGGAACCAATTTTGTCTCGTATTAGGAATCGGCTTGCACCATGGAAATATAAATTCTTGAACAAAGGAAGAAGACTTGTCCTCGTCAAGGCAGTCCTCTCTAGTCTCCCTTTATACTTTATGTCGGTCTTAGAGATGCTTGTGGGGGTGGCTAAGGATATTGAAAAATTACAAAGATTTTTTTTTCTAGGGAGATGGGAGGGAGAAAAGAAAACTTCATGCTATTAATTGGGATACTTTGTGTAGAAGCAAGAGGAATGGTGGGTTGGGAATAGGGAGGATGGTGGAAAAGAATAGAAGTTTGCTTGTCAAATGGGTGTAGAGATTTGGTACGGAAAAAAGCTCCTTGTGGAGAAGAATTATATGTTCGAAGTATGGGGTTCCAGATTCATTGCTTTTATGGGATTGGAACAGTGGTAACAAGGAATCCCCTTTTGTTCAAGCAGTAGGAAGTTTGTTTGCGGTGGGTTCTAAACCTTTTGGAATAGATTGGGCATAGGAAAAATCAATTAGTTTGGGAACAAGGTGTTCATCCAATAAGATAATTGATGAACTCATTTTACTATAAACAATGGGCCTAGGAAATCCAACATGAAGATAAGCAAATGCGTTAGCATTCTCCATTGAAATCTTTAACCTCTGTCTCCATGATAATGACTCCAAATGGGGTTCACGATGACGAAGAATATGATCCTTGAGTGTTCCATACTTGACTAGTGATTCAAAAACTAATATAGAAACTTCAATCTCTAAGTAACATCCCATCAATTTTAAAATATGTTCGTGACACATTTGCGATGCAAATACAATGTTATTAATGCATTCATCATATGATCGCTTACTCTTAGATTCAAACACCATAACTGAAATTTGATGGTCTGGTAGCTATATTTCTCTTCAGAGGGTCTCAGGAATATATTTGTAGCTATCTTACAATAAATTAAGACAAAAGAAAATCGAATTCAAATTGGTTCATGGTTCAAATACAATTGCCTGAGTTGTTTTGCCACATCAACCATTGTTGGCCTATCATTTGGTGATTCAGAGGCACAGTTAAGGGCAAGATTTGTAAAAGCTTGCAATTGCTGCACTTTTCTAGCACATAGTACTTGTCTAATAATAACAGGATCTATCATCTCAATAAACCTATTATTTTCATTGCCTTTCTTCACATGAAGCAACAACCAATAATCACCTCCAGTTTCGCCACAAGACGGGTCGTATATTTTCTCTCTTGTTAAACGAACAAGTAGCAACACACCAAAACCGTAAACATCGTTCTGCTCGTTGCATAAACCAGTATGCATGTAGTCTGGTGCAATTAGTCCCATTGTCCCTGCTACCCAACATTTTATGTGAGTTTCACCTTCCGGTATTGACTCGGATAGTGTAAAATCAGACAATTTGGCAATGTTTTGTTCACCAAACAAGATGTTTATCGGATTGATTGTTCTGAAAACAATAGGCCTGGAGAATCCGATATGAAAGTAGGCAAGTGCATTAGAATCTCCATTGCAATCTTTAACCTTTGTGTCAATAGTAATGGCACAAAACAGGGTTGCCAAAGGTCGTTATTGTAATTACAATCAGCAAAAGCGCCATACTCTACCGGCTCAAAAACCAGAATAGGAATCCGAGTCTCTAAGCAGCATCCAATCAGCCTGAGAATATTTTTGTGATTCATTTGTGATGCAAATACAATATTATTATAACAATATCCATATGCATCAAAGCTAGTAGGTTTATATCCGAATTTCATAACAGACATCAAACGACCCAGTAGAGGACCCTTGTATAACTTATAGGATGCATCACTTGTTATGAATTTCTGAATGTCATAATGGTTTGTAGCTTCGGCTATGTTTGGGATTGCTTTGCTTGTGAAATAAGTGTTTATTTATCAAGTTTTAAGTAAATAGGTGTTTGGTAAACTTCCAAAAAATGGTTTTTTTTACAATTTGTTCCTCCAATAAACAGTTTTTGAGAAGTTGGTTGGGGGTTACTTTTTGAAGTAGAATCTAGCTTGTTGCTTATGCAATGTCTAGATTACCCTCACTATTTTAGTAAAAGACAAGATTGCCCTTATATTTAATAATAATCTGATAAAAAACCAAAAAATAAAAAGAATATGAAAAAAAAAATAAAAACAGATCGGGAATGGTGGCCACTGTTGTGGTTGCCACCGCTGGAAGTCGATGCCGGAGGAGGGCCGGCATTCTCCGGCGACCCAGCTTCCTCCGCTGACGACCTTGATGTTGACGGATATCTGAGATCTGAGATCTGAAAGCATATACCTCCGCTGCCTGAAAGCAATAAAAATAAAAATTGAACAGTGTTATAGTGGCCACCACCACCGGAGTTTGAGTTCAGAGGAGATCCGGTGACGCACCAAGGACTGATCGGATGGCTTTGAAGTCGCCTGTGCCGATGGCCTGTTTGAAGTCGGGTCGGGTTTAGATTCAGTCGACGAAATTAACAGTGAAATCATGATTTAAACCACAAGCGTTTGCGGCGGTGAGAGAACAGTCTGCGGCGAGACGGCTCGACGCTGGAGCAGCAGTTCCAGATGCTGAGTTTTGAAGCTTAAGCGAGTTGACTCAGTTAGTCCACCAAAGAGATAGAGTTGACTCGGTCCAACTCGTTTTGTCATTTTATTAAAGTTGACCGAGTTGACTAGCTTGAGAAAGTGTCTATTTTTATCATTTTACCAAATACATTTTTCGTCCTTTCAAAGGCAATTTAAAAATTTAGTTTACTAAACATTTACCAACTTCTTTCTAAAGTAGCTTATTTCCTAAGTGAAGCTATAAGTAGATTTTTTCTTAAATGAAGCAATCCCAAATATAGCCTTCCTTGAGATCTTTTGTAGAAAAACTGCGGATTGGATTATATTTGTCATTACAAGAAGTAATCAACTTTCCGAGAAAATTTTCACCATTCTTCATCAGAAAATCTGTTTTGTTTACCTTTTCTGAGTCTTTGATTGTTTTGAAAAACAACTCATCTGATCTAAACACCCACAAATCCATAAATATTATCAATTTTCTGTAACTAATTGATCTGTTATTCCTTTAATCAACTTAGAGCTTGTGTTTGATAGTCAATAAGATCAAAAAAAAAAAATTTAAAAAAAATTAAAATAATAATAATAATAAATAAATAAATAACAATAACAAATCTTAGTTAAGTCTTTAACTATCTTAATAATACTAACAGGCTAAATTGTAAACGACAAAAATAAAAAAATCCCAAGACTTTTTCCAACTAAACTTGTTCAGTTTCCTCTCCTCTGCTTTCAAAATTTTGTGATTATTATATTTCTTTTTTTCAACTACTAAATTTTTTTTTAAAAAAAGCATCCTAACTAAGTTGGCACCTAACAAGTCTACATATCGTATGTACGCACACTTTTATACTGACTGAATATATTAAATAAAAGAACAAGAAAGCTTATAAGGTTTATTGAAGCCTATTAATCTTTCGTCATTATATATATATATATATATATATAAGTTTCGTGTCAAATAGTTGTTTGTTTAAGCTTGTCTTTATGACAAATTTCATATTCTTAAAACACATTTTTTTTTTTACAAAACTTAAATAATATCGTATTTAAGGAATAAAATTAAGAAAATAAATATTGCAAAATAAAATTTGATAAGAACTTTTTTGTTTATAATATTAATATTGGAAGTATGAAGCATCTATTCATATAACCTTGTTTTTAAAACATTATTTGCCGATATATTTTAATAAATGCATTCTCCAATCTTAAAATATAAAGTTTAATATCTTATTTCTGTTTTAATAATATAATTTTTTGTAAAAGAAATTTTAATCAAACGGATTTTTAGAGTTTAGAGTTATTTTTTTTCTTTAAGAAAATAAAGATCTTATAATTAGAAAGATTTATTTGAATAATGAAAAAACTACAACTAAAAGTTTTCTTATATAATATCATACTTCAAATTTCAAGCTCAATATTTTTGTGTAATGATAGAATGACAAGTATATTAAAGTACATTTTTAATTATTCCATACATTTTCTAATATGATGTAACAAAAAAAATTATAAACATAATTTTGGGTGTACGACCAAAGTCCCACATTAGCTAGACATGTAAATGATCATGAGTATATAAGTATGGAAACAACCTCAATTGGTACGAGACCTTTTGAATAGAGATCAAAGAGAAAATCTATGTGGGTTTAGACCTAAAACGGACAATATTATATCCAATTTGGGGGGTTCCATACTTATAATGTACATTAGCATATTTATGTTTGGGATTCTTTCATAAAAAAATAAAAAAATCTGTTTATGATATTTATGATATGGGTTGAAAATGTGAGTTTTCTTTTTCTAGTATTCATGTTTAAGTAACGGTGCCTGCCTGTTTATCGTATTACATTGCAAGATTTTTTCAAGCTTAAAATTTTTTTACTTCTTCTTTCAGTGATTTCTGTATTCTTCTTCAAGTAATTTTGAGATTTCAATATAGAAAATAATTAATGTACATAGTCATAATTATCAAATAGTTAGCATGTAATTAGATCAAGTCATAATTACAGATGACATAAATTAATTTACAATCAAGAACATGAATGAATTGTAGATTGATAAAGTTGCATGAGTTGTTTGGCCTAATCAATCATTGCTGGCCTATTTCAGGCGTAGCAAGTGAGTTGTGTTATCTTATCATTCACGGCCACAACACTAGCCACACACATCATTTGTGTTGATTCTTAGGATTGATTTTAGATTTTATGAGTTGTATTTACACGTAATAAAGTTACAAAGTACGTACAATGCTTTAAAGAGATTAAAATCCATATACGGGGATAAAGGAATGTCTCAACCCATCACAAAATTACAAATGAAAGCTTAGAAATCAATTTATAATCCAAGGATATGAATGAATTGCATTACGAAGTAGAAAGATAAAGTTGTCTGAGTTGTGAAGATAAAGATAAATTGGCCACATCATTCACTGTTGGCCAGTCTTCAGCTGAATCAGATTGACATTTAAGGGTGATCGAGCTCTGCGAAAACTTTCAATTGCTTCTCCATTTCAGGACATAGTCCATCTTTAACAAGAATTAGATCTACTAGTACTTCAATGGGCCTGGGAAATCCAACATGAAGATATGCTAATACGTTAGCAATCTCCATTTGCAATCTTTAACCTTCTTCTCCGCTATAAAGACTTGAAATGGCGTACATGATGATTATGAATATAATAGTTCCACACTTGACTGGTGATTCAAAAACAAAAATAGGAATTCAAGTCTCTACGCAACATCCAATCAACTTCAAAATATGTTTGTGACACATTAATGATGCAAATACTATGTTATGGATACAAACATCATATAAATGCTCACTATTTGATTTAAATATCATAACAAAAATTTGACAATCTTCTAAAAAGCGTAGTTTGAGCTCTTTAATAAAAAGCGTAGAATATGATTACAATTACCGGAAAAATAGTAATTAATTTTTCAAGCAAAATTTCATCGTTTTTCACTATGAATTTTGTCTTATCTGGCTCCTCCCGATGCACCTTTCTCCAAAACGGAATCCTTTAGTTGATTAACCTATAGAGAGAGAGAACAAAAAAAAAAACATGCTTCACTTTATTTAACCATGAAACATGAAGATCACATACCATATATATATATACACATATATATATATATATATATGTATGTATATATAACCAATTATAAAGAGGGACTTAAAAAAAATAGAGATCAGACTTTATTTTTGATCGACACAATTAACAGAGAATTCCTTATTAAAAAATGGAAAAAAATTTTATCACTGTTGACTGTTGGACCACCTTAAGCATCAACAAGCTCAACTACAGCCAGTGTGGCGTTGGGCCAAACCCACAAAATTTTAAAAACTTTTATTTAAAATTTCCCTTTTTCTTTTGTTATTTATATTTTTCTAATAAAGTTTTATCAAATTTTCAAATTGGCCCCAGACTCTCCAAATTTAATAAAGCTAGTTTTGCCCCTTGCTGCAGCCAACCCATATTGATTATCATCATTGATCACTCATCAACACAATCATCACTCTGCTTGTAACAGAATCGTGATACATCGATCAACTTGCAATAACCATCACTCTGCTTGAAATATTTTTATTCAAAACCGACCTAACTAGAGAATTATTACTATTATTATTATTATTATTATTATATATGATAACTACCGGAATTTAGGACCAGATTTTTTTTTTTTTTTTTTTTTTTGAACGGTAAGAATTTATTCAAAGGGCCCAAAGGCAAAAAAGGATATAAAAACATGGAACAGGCAGGCCCAAGCAGCCCAAAAAAGCCCACTAACAATCAACAAAAAAACCAAAGGGAGACAAAAGCCCAAGACTGCCACAAGAACCCAGAAAGCCCAAACAAAAGCAGACGAAGCCCAAATCCTAAAGCCCAAACACTGCCCCAACAAGCCCCAAAAACCTAAAAAAGAGAAAGCTGGCAACTGTAAGAACAAGCTGAAGCCCAAAACCCTATCAGAAATCACCAGCAGATAATCACCAACAAGAGCAGCCACCGGAAGAAAACACCTAGAACAACACCTGTTTAACGCATTGGACAATGTTTACAAGCAGTGATTTATTAGGAGACTTGACTTTAGCATTCAAGACTCTTAATTTGAATAATATAAAAAAATTCAAGACTCTTTACACTTCTGATAATGAACAACTGATTAATTTCAGTTTATTTAACCAGATTGATACACAAAGATCACTATTTCACTTCATCTGTATACACAGTTTTACAAATGAATATACTGAATATAACCCTTTACAAAAATACAGATAAAAGTTCAGAAATTAATTTAAAATCAAGGACATGAATCAGTTTGCATTATGATGAAGCAGATAGATAAAGTTGCCTGAGTTGTTTGGCCACATCAATCATCGATGGCCTATCTCCAGCTGAATGAGATAGACATTTAATTACCACAAGCTCCAAAAATACTTGTATTTGCTGCCGTGTTTCAGGACATAGTCCATCTCCAATAATTGTGGGATCTACTACCACAATAATCCCATTTTCTCCATTAATTTTCTTCACAAATTCACACAACCAATTTTTTTCACCTGTTTCAAAATCCAGCAACCAATTATCATCCACTCTTGCAAAGAATTTCCGGTCTTCATCCATTGTTTCAGTTTCGTCCTCAGTTTCAGACATTTTCCTCTGTCCAGTCAAAATCTCGAGTAGCAATTTACCAAAACCATAAACATCACACTTCTCATTGAGAACACCTCTACCGAGCTCAGGTGCTGTATATCCTACATATCCTCTGGATTGTGCATATTTTATATGAGTTTCTCCTTCAGGAATACATTGGGCAAATGAAAAATCAAATAGTTTGGGAACAAGGTATTCATCCAATAAGAATCGTGATAAACCCATCCAACTATAAACAATGGGCCTAGGAAATCCAACATGAAGATATGCAAATGTGTGAGAAATCTCCATTGCAATCTTTAACCTTTGTCTCCATGATAAAGTCTCGAACTGGGGTTTATGATGACTATGAATATGATTCCAAAGAGTTCCATACTTTACTAGTGATTCAAAAACTAATATAGGAACTTCAGTCTCTAAGCAACATCCAATCAGTTTTAAAATATGTTTGTGACACATTTGTGATGCAAATACAATGTTATTAATACAATAATCATATGCTTGCTGACTCTTTGAATTAAACACCATAATTGAAATTTGACGATCCGGTAGAAAACCCTTGTACAGTGTAAAATAAAAACCATCATCCATTCTAACATTCATTATGTCATAATTATTTGTTGCTAGCTTGAGTTCTTCAGAGGAAAAGTTACGGATCGGATTACGTTTACTGTCAAAAGTAGTAATCAACTGTTCAAGCAAAATTCCTCCATTCTTCAAGACGAATGCTTCTTTCTCCTGATGCTCTTTTCTCCAAAAGGGAATCATTTAGTTATCCTATCCGCAAAAACCCATGAAATGCTCTCACTTGATTTAACCATTAAACATGAAGCATACACACACATATAAGAAATCGTTTTCTTAATACCAATATAACCAATTCTAGAGAGAGAGAGAGAGAGAAAGAGAGAGAGACTGAATAAATAGAGATCAAAAATTATTTATAATTAACTTGATTAACAGAGATTACATATACATAACTACCGTATATAATAGAGTTCAAATAGAAAAGTACCTGTGGATGGCTAGCTACTTCAGGTTTCAAGATAAAGATCAAAACCACCAGAGGTCTGAATTTTTGAGAGAAAAGCTGATCAAGCTCCAGAATTAGAATTTAATCTGAAGCAGATCGCCAATATATATATAAACCTCAAGCTAAGTATGTAACATATAAGGACAAACGTCGCTGCTGTTGAAATCTCATGATCTACTTTTTCTACCACTTTCTTGGTGTCTTCCAATTCCAATGTGAACGAGTCAACGAGATTGCAATTGCTCTTCTTTTCTTGCACAGGGTCCCCCTCATTAATTTTAAACATCAACTTTCTCGAGAAAGTCTTCAATGAAACGGGTTTATTACCATTTAGTGAGACCGTTCGATGAGATTGTACGAAATTATAATTTAATAATTATTAAGTTTCGGAGAAGAAGGGAAAAGAAAAGGACAAAAAATTATCTAGTATTGTATTGGCAGTGCATTCGTTCATTTACAAGTATGATTATATATACATACAGCTGTATCAAACAGTTTCTAGAATAGTCTATATCAAAATATTAGCTGTCAATTTCTTAGACGCTGAGTTGCCTTTCTTTTTTTTTTTCAACAATAATGTACCGTCTGCTGTAAATTAATGAGAGAGAAGAGAACATATACAACTTGTATTGATTTCTAGAACCAACATTTACAATTGATTTCACATATATTTATAGGCAAACATGAGAGGGGTTGATATGGTAATATTTCAACTAACATAACTTAGTCATGAAGCTAACCAAGTTCAAGTGGGTGGGAGATATCCAAGAAGATAAGTAGGAGAAGGCGGTGGAATTTGTGGGATGTGAAGAAGGAAAGATATTTATGTGTGATATTTGTGTGTATAACACATGCGGTAAAAACCACATATATTATAACACTGTCAAAATTATTGACTTCATAAAAGATATTTTTTTTTCTATTAAATAGTTACTATTTGCTAGCTAGGCAATGATTTGAGAACATTTTTACTCACCTCTCTTCAAGGGAGGTAACCATTACCCTCCGTCTGCATGGATAACATGTGTCAAAGGATAAATTTGTCCAAACACAATTATCTTTTGGATAAATTAGGGGGTAATGCTTACCCTCTTATAGTGGGGTGGGCAGAAATGGACTCAAAATGATTTACCGGAGACTTTGAATTTAGCCATGTTGATGAAAATTCAAAACTCTTTACAGCTCTATTGAAGTGTAGAGTTTCTCAAGAAAATCACTAGAAAACGAAGGAAAAACTAGTGAAAAAAAAAATATTGTAATTAACTTCTAAGAAGACTAGTAAAAAACACTGCCTTTTCATTAATTACAAGTGTGACCTTGCTGAACTTATCTTTGTTTTGACCTACATAGATATGTAGATATGGGTAATCAATGAATGTAATTTATTTATTTCACTTTTATTATTTTTAACATAGAGTCTTATTTTCAAGTGTTTTAGATTATGAAAAATAGATTCTAATCCAACCCAACACACAAATTTAAATATTTATACACAATTTGATTACACTCTATGACCCATTGATTGAGAATCAAAATAATCGGAAACAAGTTCCACCGGAAAAGGAATGGAAGGGAATTGAAATTAAGTTACTAAATTTCATTACTGTGTTTACTATATTTCTTAGAATTAGAGATGGAATCAAATTTATACAAATTTAATTACAAAAAAAACCCTTGTGTACAATACATATATAAATATAAATATAAATATATTTGAGATGTATGGCTGTAACTAATAAAAAAAAATTATATTTAAAGAAAAAACAATAGAAATCCAAAGCAAGAGCAATATGAATTCATGTCAATTCAAAAAATTTTTTTTTTGGCCGGAGTATAGTGTTTTGGTTTTCATCACACAATTTTTTTTTTTTAAAACTAACAATTCACACATGCATATAAAGTAAAAATCAATTGCGAAGTATATAAATATAAATATATATAGTTATTTATATATTTATATATGTATATATAGTTATTTATATAGATATAGTTATTTAAAAAAAATAAGTGAGGGATATTTTAGTAAAAATATATGAATTCTCTTTTCAATCAGGAAAAGGAACTTGATTCCTTGGGTGAGTGGGGGGAATCAAGTTCCCTTTCAATCAGGAACTTAATTCCTGATATGTGTGTGGGGTCCACGAAACTTAATTCCCAAAAAAAAATTAGTAAACACATAAATTCGAAAATCAGGAACTTAATTCCCTTTCCAATTTAGGATTCCTGATTAGTAAACACGCCATGAATAAAACATGATTTTGTTGACATGTGTTAATAGGCATCCTGTAAAGTTACATGTATATTAATTAAGAAAAAAAAATGCACAAACTCCAAGATTTTGGAAGGAAGATTGTTGATAATATGTAACATTACATATTCTATGCTGTTATTAATTAAGAGAATCCGTTAAAATATTTAAATTTAATCTGAATCAGAAATGAAGAAAAACCAGAAAATTGGTTTCTTGGAAGTCATCCAATTTTTCCATCAGTACTGATGTTTTACATTACATGTGTAGCTTAAATTAATTTGATGGAGGTCTCTGTTTTTATAAGTAAAATTGTACTAAAACGAGTAAAAAAAATCATAATAAGAATGACTTTCCCTTGCCTAGTTGACTAACCGTTAACCACAGTTAGTCACTAACTTGTTAAGAGTATTCTGGTCTTTTTCAATGTTATTAAATAAATAAAATGAATTTTCCAATCACGCGTTGCCACATCAGCCTTGAAACTTTCATTAATTAAATATAATATTAATAAAAAAACTGTTCACCTTGTTCTTCCTCGCCTTCACAATAGAAGACCAAAACACAACCCAAAAACCTTCTTCTCCTTCATCTGATTTCCTCCTTTGAATTAGGAGATAAGATGAAAAAAAAATTTAAAGAAAAAAATTCTGGAATTTTTGCCCGATTTCCTTATGACAGAATCCTCAATCACCTTTAATAACAAAAGCCATCTCAAGATCCAACACATAGTTCTTCAATTTCTGGGTGCTGTTGATCAAAACCAGGGGCGAGTGATTGTGGGGGCTGCAGCCCCGGCAACCATTCTTTAAAAAAAAAAAAAGTTTTTATTATATATATATTACACAATAAAACTTTATCAAAAAGTGAGGATAGTTCAGTTGGAGAGCTCTAAGACCGAAGAACTAAAGGTTGCGTGTTCGATCCATGCTTATCACAGTATTTTTGTTTTCCTATTATCTTTCTCTAATCCTTATTCATCACTGCTCAGAAGCTGTTTTAGCGTGTTTAAAAGCCGGGTCCACCCTGATACACTAGAAATGGACTTCACCAACGTTGGTGATATATGAGGCAATCAATTTTTTTTATTTTTACACTCTTTTCTAATGATATTTCATTCTTAAAATTTAAATTAAAAAAAATTCTAAAAACACTTTCTTTTATTCCAATATTATCATTTTTATCTTTTAACATTCCTATTTTAAAAAAAGAAATTATCTCTCATTAATTATTAAATTAAATATTACATATTAAACAATCTTTTCTAAATTTTTACTCACCATATTAAACTTTTTCTTCTCCAATACATATCTATAATTTTTTATCTCCATTATTTCTCAAATAAAACTAACAATTAAGAAAAAAAACTTACGAATAAGCTTCATTTTTAGGAATCGTATATACGTATATATTATAAAAAATAAAAAAACTAAAAAAAAAGTTTTTTTTTTTTTTTTTTTAAATCGAAATATGAAAATGTTTTTTATTACTTTTGTAGGTATGCGATTATCTAGAGAACTTTAAATATTTCATTAGTTTTAGAAATTCTGAATTTAATCGAATCTGGTTACAACAAATCAAGTTTTCATATATCTATTTTTATTTTTATTTTTTAATTTTGACTTTTTAATATATATTACTGTTAGTAAAAAACCAAAATATTCTTAAGTTTTTTTTTTTTTTCTTTTAACTATTAATCAACTGAGAAAGTATAGGAAAAATGAGGGGATAGAGTAATTATGAGAGAGTGTTAATATGGTAATAACATATTTAGGAAGGAGAGTTTAATATTTAATATTTAATCAATACTCAATATTAATCTAACGATTTAGAAAAGAGAATTTTTTTTTATAAATAATTTAATTAGTTGAAATGTCTTTAGAATTATTATTATTATTATTATTTTTTGTCTTGTTTAGTAATTTTAATTCAGGTTAAAATTTTTATTAATAAAAAAAAATTAATTGGAGTGTAAATAAATAATTTATGGATTGTAAGGAGAAGCTCTCGTGATATATATGTTGTTAGGCAAATTGAACCGTTTGAAATTACATTTTCACTCTTATCTTACCCTTATTACATTTAACTTTCTTTGAAATCACAATTTTACCCTTTAAATTGTTTCTATTTGTTTATCTAACCATATAAATGTCATTCGTTCATAAATAATCTCTCAACTAGGCTGCCATTTAGTTCAGCCCCGCTGGATAGAAAATCCTGGATTTGCCCCTGGATTCAAAACCCAAATCTTTGTTTTCTTCTTCATACAACCAACTCAAAGATGAAATAATACAACCAAATCACTTCCATTGAACATTCCATTGAACTCCAAAATCAAACCATGAAATATTCAAAAGACAATTAACAAAAAATAAAAATAAAACCTTGAAGTGCACAGCGATGAAGACTTCACCGTCGATGGACGATTTGCTCCAATTGGAATAGATTCGACTCCTTGGAGAAGATCTGCTCCTTGCGAACTACTCTGCCACTCGCGGAAGAGCCGTGAACTCCTCCACACTCGGGGAGGAGTCGAGGTTGGAGATTGTACAATCTTTTGGAGGCAATGAGTTCGATTTCGAGATGAAAGGGTGTCGATGGAGGCGGTGGAGTGATTCCCCAGATTTGTGTGTTTCAATTTCGATTTCCATATATTATCTACGGTTTTCTGGATTTTTTTTATTGGGTTATATATATTTTTTTCTTATTTTTTTTAATGTACAGTAAGGGCAAAACATACATTGTACATTTTTCATGGTTAATTAGCGTGGTCAACGGTTAATCGGAACTCAGTGTTATTATGGTTTTTTTTACCGGTTTTTGTGTTATTTTACATATAACTAGGGTAAGTTTGTGTAATTTTCCGAAGTAAAAAAAAAAAAGGATATTTATCTACTCATAAAAATTCTACTGGTGAAGACATTAGACATTGAAAAATCAAACAATTTGACACAATGTTTTGCTCATTGAATAAGATCTTGTTCTGATTCTTCGAAAACCGATCGGCCAGGAGAATAATTACATGCTTGTAATTTGTAAATGATAAGAATATAAATCATAATCATAAAAAGGAGCTAGGAAGCTACTGTTATCGCCCTCGACACAATTAAATTAAGAGTGGTGCTATTGGCACACCCCCTACCAATCTATTTATGCCCCACTTTTTAAAATTTTGACTTAATAAAATAAAATTAAATGTTTTTATTAATTGTTTTGATTTATTTCCAAAACTACCAGATTTACTTATATTTCAAACTTAATACACCACATCTTTGATCTCTGTATACATCTTTCTCTCACCTCCATTAAATGATTTATTTTTTCTTATTATTATTTTATTTTATTTTGAGTTTTTTTCTTCTTCTTATTTCATGGTGGAAGAGAAAAAAAAAATAACAGGGTTGCTTCAATACAACGATAACTTAATATCATTCTAAAGAATGATTCTTTCATATATTTGATATCTTTCAAAGACCATTTCATAATATTTTTGTATATGTGTA